>JASAND010001999.1:0-47148 GCA_030248195.1 Trissonchulus latispiculum | reverse complement strand
TTTAAATAAATAATAAATAAATATAAATAATAAGTTTGGTCTCACTTTTGAAAAATTTTTATTTTCATCGTCAAGTCCCCACCTCATTCTTCACAGCACTCCAGCGGGGGGGGGGGTAGTGCCGCAGCCCTGGGCTTATCAGGCCACCAGCTCACTTGCAGGGCTTCATTTGAGCTCACCCAGCAATGTCATTCACTTTTGAAAATTTTGTTTTCAGATCAAAATCGCCTGTCCCACCTCCTTCATTCTCACTGTTGCCACCTGTCACTTTGGTATGGGTTTGTTTCAGTTTACGTGCTGCCCGCCTGGTTTGCAGGGGCTTTCATTTTTGGTACCAAATTCTGACAACTTCTGAAAAATTTTATTTTTTGATCTAAAAATCGTTCCGGTCCTCACATGTACTCACCACATCTCCGCGTCACTTGCCACGTGGGGCTCTATGACAAAAGTTACAGGCTTTCATTTGTTTGATTTCATTTGGCTTGACTTCAACTTGGCTCTGATTGGTTTGCTCACTTGACCATTTCTGAAAAATTCATTTTTTTGAATGAAAAATGTCAAGTCCTCCTCACCTCACCCCACACAACACCTGGTACCACTTGGGTACAAATTTGGCGACGTGCTGCTCAGCCCCCAGGGCTTCATTTGACACTGTTTGACCACTTCCTGGTACCTTGTTTTTCACCGCTCGTGTCCTTTCCACTCTGCTTCACGGCATGTTTCCAGCGAGCACATGCAGCTCTATGACAAAGTAGCTCAGCTCATTTGGGGCTTCATTTACGTCATTCTCAATCACTTTTAAGAAATTTCATTTCATGACCACTTGACCTCCCCACGACCCTTCAAAATGGCAAAAGTGGTATCCGGTCGCTGGGCCAAGGGCATCGGCCGGACGGCAAAATCAGTCACGGGGAATGAGCTTCTGGGCACACAGGTGTCCCTACAGACAAAGCTTGGAGAGTCAGGGTGCAGCCTTGGCTCATGGACTCAGTGGTTCATCTGACTTCTCACTATAAAGTGGGAAATTCAGCTCAGCAAGATGGTGAAACCTCGACGAAAAAAAAACCGGACAAAAAAACGGATCTCCGTGTCAGAAACCACATGGAAGGATCTTCCGAGCTTCTTGGCCAAATAGAATAGATTGGCAGTTCCCATCTTCATTCTCGAAATTTCTCGTCACTTGACGCAACACTGCAGAATGCTGTAGCCAGATGGGACAATACAAAACTCGGGACCGCGTCAGTTCAATATACAATTTCTGAATACAAAAGAAAACAAATTTCAGCTCGTAGTCGTCATATCCCGAAGCGACGACTACAAAATGGTGCATCGTACTTTCGTCATGAGACGACTTTGGTGGTGCCACTGCAAGTTGTGAAAAGTACTGCAAGTGCAAAAGTTGTGATTTCCAAATTTTTTGGTGGTGGGTACCATACTAGACTATGTTTCAGTTGGCCACGTGAATATTTGTGCTTAAGCAACACATGTAATAATGGTAAATCATCAAACAGGAGAAAACCGGAAAAAAAACAATACCGTTTTTGCCGGTCTCGGCTACTTTTAACGGCAAGTGACACAGCTGAAAACTTCACAGACATATTGAAATTCGATGTTCTGGCTGGCCGCGCGGAAATTCAAGTAGGATTCGCGCAAGATTTGCAGTTTTCGCGCAGCTTGTTTTTACATCAAACTTCTCAGCCACTCACACATATTATGGGAGCGTTTTTTGTTCTATGATATAGTCAATTATATTGCCAGTATAAAACGTAAATATGCAAATTTCGTTGTTTCGGCTCGTTGGTGTTTCATTTTAAATTACGTTAAATGAAGGCACCAAATTTCAGAAATACATAAGTACATAAATAACTAAAATAAATTAACAAATAAATAAATTATTAATATGATCAATGATTGGAACGATATTCCAATAAATGTGCCATATAAAAATTAATAAATCAATTCAACAGATTTTTAGTAACAGATTTAAAATTTCAACAAAATATACACCAAACAAAATGTTTTTAGAATGTACGCATAAGCCATAAAAATGCGTGACGAACAATACTGAAGTTAAACAACAGATAAAGTAACACAAATATCTCCACATTCGTTGGGTTTCAGTTTGTACTTAAGCATTTCAGTCTCAACCTTACTCTGACACATAGATATTTGAGCTCATTCAGTCCGAATGATACTGCGTAGAATTTATTCATTCAGTTTGCTGCATATCATATATTTGAGTCAAATTATCACTTTCAGTAGCGTCCATCTGCCTGCACATGTATATATATATATAACGTGTATATATATATATATATATATATATATATATATATATATATATATATATATATATATATATATATATATATATATATATATATATATATATATATATATATATATATATATATATATATATATATATATATATATATATATATATATATATATATATATATATATATATATATATACACGTTATATATATATATACATGTTACGGGCAGATGAATAAATTGGACACTACTGAAAGTGTCCAGACAGATAAATTATGCATGTGCGCAGACAGATAGATAAATTCTTGCAATTATCGCATTCTGTCCGGACAGATGAGTAAATTATCTATGTGTCCAGAACAAGGTTGGACAGATGCGTAAATTTTAAACTAAGAACTAATAGTGTAGAATATTTGTGTTTATATCTGTTGTTTAACTTCAGTATTGTTCGTCACTTTATTTTTTATAGCTTATGCATTATTCTAAAGCTTGTTACTATTTAATTAGCTTATATTTTATTAAATTTTAAATCTGTTACTTTAAAAATCTGTTAGTTGATTTAATTAATTTTATATAGCATTTATTAGATATCGTTCCAATCATTGATCGCTGTTAATAATTTATTTATTTGTTAATTTATTTTAGTTATTTTATGTACTTATATATTTCTGAAATTTTGGTGCCGTCATTTTAACGTAATTTAAAATGGAAACCAACAGGTGAAACTAACAAGAATTTACATATTTACGTTTTATGCTAACGTATAATTATTTACTTATCATAGGGGTCGCGGCAGCGACCCCTATAATATGTGTGAAAAGTGGCTGGAGACAGTGTAAAATAAGCTGCGCAGAAGCTGCGCAAAATCCTGCGCAGATCCTGCGCAGATTTCATGCGCATATTGTAGAGCACATCGAGTTTAGTATGTCTGTGAAGTTTCAGCCCCGTATCACTTACCGTTAAAAAGTTGCGCCCCGGACCGGTTATGGCGGCGATGTTTTTTTTCCGGTTTCTCCTATTTGATGGTTGTATTGTACATAATGTTCGCCGCTTTCACGTGATCTGCAGCGGTGGGCCAACCTAAAGGGCTATGGGGTCTAGTAGTACCCTCTAAAGAATTTAAGAATCACAACTTTTTTGCGCCGCAGCTGCGCCACAGCGCCGCAGTGGCGCCGCAAAGTCGGCTCATAGCGAAAAGTGACCATTTTTGTGGTCGTCGCTCAGGTCGAACATTACGAGCTGGAGCTGATTTCTTTTTATATTCAGAAATTACATATATTGAACTAACTAACGGTCCAGGTTGCGTGTCTCTATCTCTTCCCTAGCGACCACAGTGGCCCGTCAAAAATGGCGAAAATTCGAAAAATGAAAAATCGAAATTTCTCGCTATCTATTTAACTTTAAAAGCTCAAATCTTCCATACAATGGTTTTCTGGCACGGAGAATCGATTCCCGCAGTCAGTTTTACCGTCAGACCCACCCATCTTGCTGGGCTGGTTCCACTTTGCCGTCGGGAGGGTCAAGTCGGAAACCGCTTCCTGGAGATCCATAGTAGGCTCTACCTGGCCTCTCAAAACTTTGTCTATAGGAGTTTTCTGGTGTGCCCAGCTCATTCCCGGTATTCGTTTTGCCGTCCGACGTGTCTATATTGCTGGGCTGGTTCTACTTTGCCGTTTGAAGGGCCAGTCGGGTGGGAGGGTCAAATGGTCGAAAATAAAGTTTCTTAAAAGTGGTCAAATTTGGTATCAAATGAAAGCCCTAAGTGAGCTGAGCTACTTTTGTCATAGAACTGCATACCCAAAGTGGCTGTAGAGTGCTGTGGTAGGGTGGGGTGGGGAGGGGACTTGGCGATTTTAGGTGAAAAATAAAATTTTTCAAAAGTGGTCAAACTTGGTATCAAATGAAAGCCCTAAGTGAGCTGAGCAACTTTTGTCATAGAACTGCATACCCAAAGTGGCTGTAGAGTGCTGTGGTAGGGTGGGGTGGGGAGGGGACTTGGCGATTTTCGGTCAAAAATGAAATTTTTCAAAAGTGGTCAAATTGAACCAAATGAAGTCAAACCAAGTTGAAGTCAACCAAATGAGTCAAACCAAATGAAAGCCCTAAGTGAGCTGAGCAACTTTTGTCATAGAATTGCATGCTTAAAGTGGCTATAGAGTGCTGTGGTGGGGTGTCGTGGGGACTTAGGCGATTTTAGGTCAAAAATAAAATTTTTCAGAAGTTGTCAAATTTGGTACCAAATGAAAGCCCTAAGTGAGCTGAGCAACTTTTGTCATAGAATTGCATGCACAAAGTGGCTGTAGAGTGCTGTGGTGGGGTGGGGTGGGGACTTAGGCGATTTTGGGCCAAAAATAAAATTTTTCAAAAGTGGTAACATTTGGTATCAAATGAAAGCCCTAAGTGAGCTGAGCAACTTTTGTCATAGAACTGCGTACCCAAAGTGGCTGTAGAGTGCTGTGGTAGGGTGGGGTGGGGACTTGGCGATTTTAGGTGAAAAATAAAATTTTTCAAAAGTGGTCAAACTTGGTATTTATATTTATTTATTATTTATTTAAAGGATATATATATATACGACACAGCCAACACACACATATTATCCTCTTTTGTGCGGAGCATTTTTGTTACTTGTAAACGTATTGCCTAATCTCTTTTTAACCCTTAAATGCATAACCTGGGTCAAATTGACCCACCCCCTTGTTTAAACAGCTGTGTTCTGCGTAGAATGGCTTGCTGTCTTGAATGTTATAATACATAAAATTAACAAAATCAAATAACATATTTTAAAATTTAATCAATCAAAAGCTAATAAAATATAATAACAAGCTTTAGAACAATTTAAACTATTTAAAATAAAGGAAAGACTAATACTGAAGTTAAATAACAGCTATAAGCACACATTTTCTCCATCATTACTTCTTAGTTTAAAAATTTACTCATCTGTCCGGACAGAATGCGATAATTGTAAGAATTTATCTATCTGTCTGCGCACATGCATAATTTATCTATCTGTCTGGACACTTTCAGAAGTGTCCAATTTATTTATCTGCCCGTAACATATATATATATATGTATATATATATATATCAGGGGCGCACCCAAGGGGGGGGCGGGGGGGCGGCCGCCCCCCCTGTCAGGTTTCGAAGGTCAGAAAAATTAAGGTCCAGAAAGGAGGAAAAGCAGGCAAAACACAAAAATTTTCGCGCCTTCGGCGCGAATTAGCCATTCTTTGTGTGTTTTTAGAGTAACATTTGGGGTTGGGGTAGGGTGGACTTTCAATTATGCAGACGTTTCTTTCTGCTTACATTTAAGTTATAATAAATAATTTCTTCTAAATTATTTCTGATATTTCTGAATGAAAGGTTGTGGCTTGACTGCATGACAGAAATTCGCAGCGTACCAAAAACGACAGAAAAATTAAAATTTTATCTGCAAAATCGAAAAATTTTCTTGAACTTAAGTTTCGAATAGGTGGATTACCGGATATCAGGCTAAACTAAAATAGGCGGCTATTGGGATATGGAAGAATATCAGGCGCCCACCACTAGTGCATAGGCACACTTTCTTTACAAGAATGCAATTTAAAAATGCAGACACAAAATTCTCAGTCAAATTTTGCTTCCGCTTTCCACAAAATGGCTCTAAAAATTTCCAAACAGGTGCTACTTTTTAAAAAGAGCTGTTGCTTTTAGCTGGGGGCCACCGCCCCCAGACCCCCGTTGTATGTATCATAGCTACGTTGCGTTGCTCAGCTTGAATTTTATCAGCTTGAGTTTGAGTTATATATATACATATACATTATCTGGTGAAACCATGGCTCCAGCCAGAAGACAACTACGATAATTTGAAACAGCAGAGAGTGTTCAGAAAAAATTGCTTTCATGTCGAGAATGAAAAAATTTCCCAATTTCTGGGGGGCTGCGCCCCCCCCAGACCCCTGCTTTCACGTTTATAAGAATGTTGAATTCTATTTAACTACGTACCTCAGTCAAAAAACCAACTATATACTACTGTTTGTTCTCAAAGTGAAACTTCTATATAAAACATGTGTAGAAATAAATATATAAATTTGAAAATTTGAAAAGAAAAATTTCAATTTTGGTGCCGCCGCCCCTGTCAGAAAACTCTGGGTGCGCCACTGATATATATATATATATATATATATATATATATATATGAGTCGATTTCTGGGATGCTCGCTGATAGAACGGATAACCTGAAAAAATCTATTTCCTTCTTTCAATGCCAGTTGATTAGGATTAGTAGGCATAGTAAAACCTGCAAATATCAGCTTGTTTTGATGAGCGGTTAATGAGTAAGGTCCATTTTTGTGATTTTGCCATGGCAGCTAAATGGCCAATTTTACTTCTTGGCTTCGTTCCACTGTATTGAAAGACATAGACATGGTACAGTACTACTTTTGGTCCTCAAATGGTTCATAGAGCTCTACAATGGCTATGCAAAAGTCGTTCTTCTTCAGCTGTCATGTAGTCTCCGAAAACTGCAGCTTTAAGGTTACTGACCCCAGCTTTCGAGAGTAGTGCGAAGTAAGTTTATTCGAGCTAGAGAGCTTATTACTGCGAGGCGGGACGCAATTTTATAATATATCATTTTTAGGATCATAGTAAACCTGCTGGCCAAAAATGAGTCAAATCCCAGACCCAGTTTTGAGATATGGCTCTTCAAAGTTCGAAAAATTACCGATTTTGGGCCAAAACAGCGATTAAGTCAAGTTTGGGCAGCCATAGCCGACTAATGGGAAAAGATAATGAGCTAATATTTTCAGCACATAAACTAGGTACCATAAACAGTGTTTTAGATCAATTTCAGCAAAATCTGAGAAATTTTATTTTTTTCGATTTTTCGGTCGCATTTTGGGTGTTGAAAAATCGAAAAAAATAAAATTTCTCAGATTTGGCTGAAATTGATTTAAAACACTGTTTATGGTACCTAGTTTATGTGCTAGCGGTATTAGCTCATTATCTTTTCCCATTAGTCGGCTATGGCGGCCCAAACTTGACTTCGACGCTGTTTTGGCCCAAAATTGGCTTTGAACTTTGAAAAGCCATATCTCAAAAATGGGTCTGGGATTTGGCTCATTTTTGGCCAACAGGTTTATTATGATGCTAAATATGATATACTAAAAAATTGCGTCCCGCCTCGCAGTAATAAGCTCTCTAGCTCGAATAAACTTACTTCGCACTACTCTCGACAGGTGGACTCAGTAATCTTAGAGCTGCAGTTTTCGGAGACTATGTGACAGCTGAAGAAGAACGCCTTTTGCATAGCCATAGTGGAGCTCCATGAACCATTTGAGGACCAAAAGTAGCACCGTACCACGTCTATGTCTTTCAAAACAGTGGAACAAAGTCAAGAAGTAAAATTGGTCATTTAGCTGCCGTGGCAAAATCACAAAAATGGACCTTACTCATTAACCGCTCATCAAAACAAGCTGATATTTGTAGGTTTTACTAGGCAGACTAATCCTAATCAGCTGGCATAATAAGAAGAAAAAAGATTTTTTCAAGGTTGTCCGCTAACAACGACTCCAGATCTGAACCACTCAGAAATCCACTCATATATATATGAGTCGATTTCTGGGAAGCTCGACTATTGCGTGGACAACCCAAAAAATCGAATTCGCTCAATTTCACTTATTTTATAGCACCCTAATGGAATAATAAATCCTCCAAATAGTAGAGCTCTACTCTGAGTTTTGGTCCTGTAATGCCAATTTTTGTGATTTACTAAGTCCCGGGCTGTCACCGTTTTGGACGAGTCAACTTAACGGTCTCTGCCGAACGGAAGGCTGCTACAAACGGACTCAAATTTATATCAGGCAGGTAGCAATGTTAGTACTGTCTATTAGAGTAGCCAGAGCTGCTTGTCTTTAGTGATGTTTGGGCTGAGACACTAGCTACCTGAATTAAGCTTGACGCAAGGACCCGCGCAGTCGTCGTTTTTTGCACCTTGAAGCCTCAAAATCCCCCAAAAAGATACAGCTTTTGTATATATGATTTTTCATACTATTTCTGACCTGTCTGCAAAAAATCAGCCAAATCCCAGACCCAGTTATGAGATATGGCAATTCAAAGTTTGAAAAATCATCGATTTTCAGCCAAAAGTGCGATTTGGGCCACTTTCGGCCATCGTAAGTCACTAAAGAGAAAATTTATCGGCCTAATATTTTGTACCCGTAAACTCAGTACCATAGTGAACGTGTTGGGTGAATTTCAGCTAAATCTGAGAAATTTTATTTTTTCCGATTTTCAACACCACCATGTGATCACCTGAAAAATCGGAAAAAATGAAATTTCTCAGATTTAGCTGAAATTCACCTAAAACGTTCACTATGGTACTGAGTTTACGGGTACAAAATATTAGGCCGATACCTTTTCTCTTTAGTGACTTACGATGGTCCAAAGTGGCCCAAATCGCTCTTTTGGCTGAAAATCGATGATTTTTCAAACTTTGAATGGCCATATCTCATAACTGGGTCTGGGATTTGGCTGATTTTTTGCAGACAGGTCAGAAATAGTATGAAAAATCATATATACAAAAGCTGTATCTTTTTGGGGGATTTTGAGGCTTCTAGGTGCAAAAAACGACGACTGCGCGGATCCTCGCGTCAAGCTTATTTCAGGTTGCTAGTATCTCAGCCCAAACATCACTGAAGACAAGCAGCTCTGGCTACTCCAATAGACAATACTAACACTGTTAACTGCCTACTACAAATTTGAGCCCAATTGCTGCAGCCTGACGTCCGGTAGAGACCGTTAAATTGACTTGTCCAAAACGGTGGCAGCCCGGGACGTCGTAAATCCCAAAAATTGGCATTACAGGACCAAAACTCAGCGTAGAGCTCTAATATTAGGAGGATTTATTATTCCATTAGAATGCTATGAAATATGTGAAATTGAGCCAATTCGATTTTTTGAAGTTGTCCACAAACATCGACCCCACAGTCGAATCACTCAGAAATCGACTCATATATATATATATATATATAGAACATTTTTAAAATTAAATATTGTTTTCCTTGAGCAATCGGTACGTGTATGCTTATTTAGTATGGTGTAGGATTATCTCACAGCATATTCTGACAGTAGTTGTGAGCTTCAAATTTCAATGACTAGATGTAGATAGTCCGAACGTACGTAGCTCGACGAACTGGTTTATGGTCGAATTAATTCGCTAACGAGAGACTTTCCATTGTGACTTGGTTGCCGGTTTTTTCCTCGAATTGTTACGAACGAGCGCTTTCCAAGTATGTACACCTTTTACACAAAATTTATTGTGTGGAATGTCCGATTTTATGTCGACTGTATGAATGCTTTTGTGTGCTTACTAGTTCGCTATCCTAAACGTGTATATATATATATATTATATCTGAGTTCTATGACCCAATGCATTTTGATCATTAAATTTACAATTAGTTTTCCATTTTTCACCTCTTTTCTTCCTATTCCTCGCTGTGATATAATGCGTGTTCGTTTGTGTTTAGTTCGTTAACTACATTATGCGCGTCCAAACTCACTCTGGAAATAAAAGTATTTTTCCGAAGCACAGATAATTTGTATATATACGTATTTGCTAAGATGTGCTTGTCGCAGAGCAGTTACATTCGAACCTTCAGACACTCATTTTTTTTCGTTTGAAAGTTATGTCAGACATTGTGATATACGTGTCTACATATAATGCGCGTTTGATCTACGTAATTTTCAAAGCAAAATTCAAAGTTGTTACAAAACAAACACAGTGCAGTAAGGATTGTTTTTCGGATTCTGACTTTCATATGTTGTACAAAGGCTCTGCTTAGACGTCGTGGATTTTTAAATGCCAGAGTAGAGACAAAGTATATATGTAGCATATAATAGATATATATGTATACAGTGTAGCTTGCTAGTTTGGCTACTGTGTTTTTCGAAAACCATTCGTACGTATAATGGCATCGTTTATGATAGTGAAATTTCCTATCCTGTCTGGGCAAAAGCTACCTAAAAAACTAATGTCAAATTTGAATTCTACGCACCGAAAAACCTTTATAGGCGAGTTTTTAGTCATTGAAATGAATTTTTTGGTCAGTCACGTGACCTCAAACCAGGTCACGTGACCCTAGGTCAAGTCACATGACCACTCCAGATGCGAAATTACTCCACCAAATTATTTGTTCTGTGCTTACTAGAGCAACAGAACAGAACAGAAAATAAGTGGATTCCTAGCTTCCTGGAGTCAATAATCAAGGTCAAGCATCTTGGCCTAGGTGCCCACTTTGGACCCAGTATGTATCATGTCTTTGAGCATTAACAATGACGAGAACAACCCGATACAGTTTGGGGGTCTGGGGAGAAATTGATGTTGAAGTTGGGGGAAGTTGAAGCGATTTTTTCCTTTTTAGATGAAATCATTCTTAAAATCTTAATTCTTTTCATTTTGCAGAAACAAAAAAATTTTTAAAAATTTAGTTTTTTGAGAGAAAATAATAATTTTTTGCTAAAATCGCACGACATTTTAAGCTTTTTCTATCCAAAAATCTGGCAAAAACTTTGGAAATATGCGTATACGCGCGAGCGAAATTTTGTTGACATGCCTTTTTCTGTTTTTCCTGTTTGCTTTTTCCTACCTTCAAATCGCGACGACGGGGCTGCCCTCCAGATCTATCCCTAGTAGTTATAACAATTATATAATAAACGTTCTTAAACATCCTGGTCCGTACGTATATATATAAGCTCTCATTCCATTCTAGCCGAGATAATCCGAAGAGAAAGTTTTCATTTTTCAAAGAAAATATTCAGCGAAAATGGTATGAGAAGCATGCATCAAAACGCAATTGAAGGATGTAGCATGAAGTCTCGTAATCTATGGCTTTGTATATAGATATATATACTGATTGACTATTCAAAGATAGTCGAAGCTCAACATAAATCAAAAGGGCCATATAGAGCGGGGGTTTTGGGGCCCCCAAAATTTGAGAATTTTTTGAAAAATCACTGTTAAAACATAATAGAAACTTTGCATTCTTTTTTTAAATTTGAGTGCTACTTCCACATTTTAGCTTGGTCTTCTTTCGTCATTTTTATTTCGGCGTCGTCAAAACTATTGTTCATTTCTGCAAACGACGCTATTTTTGACCAAAAAAACCTAGACGCCAAGTCAGGCTAAGATTGGCTGAATCTGATTGGCTGTTGGCGATCCCCCCCCCCCAAACGGGGACCTCTTTTGTCTACCCCCCTCCCACCAAACGGTGACCCATTTTCGAATAGAGCAAAAACTACCGTAATCCTTTGCTCTACTCCCCCACCAAACGGGGAGGGGGTCTCTGCAATCTGATTGGCCGTTGGCTTTCCCCCCCTCCACGAAACGGGGACCTCTTTTCTGCTACCCCCACCAAACGTAATGCTTTGTCGAATAGAGCTACCCCCCCCCCGCCAAACTGGGGAGCATTCGCGTATTGTGGTCGGAGCACCGCTACGCAATGCCGAGAAGAGGAGCCCTCTAGTGGCTTACTCTTCTTCATATATATAGTGCAATTATGCACTCTTGTATGTTGCTATAGTCCGAAACAGGAGAGAGCCAATGGGAGCTGTGAGCATTGTTTCCGACCCTGGGACAACTATCGTAATCTCTGGAGTGGTTTTCGGATTGGTGGACTTAAGAAACTCAGTTGGTTTCCCACGTTCTAATAGGGCATACTTGGCACTTGTTTTTTTCTCAGCTTAACAACATTTTTATTTTAAGGGGTTAGACTGACGAATGTAAGCAATAATCCCCCTTTGTTCTAAGGTTGAAGTTTACATTTTAGTTCTACAGGTTTGAGCTTTTCGTTTCTGTCTTACTGTGTTTTAGCTGACACCACTCTGTGCTCTACAGGTTCTAGTTTTAATTTATTTGTATTTTGTCCCACTCAAATTTCTCTCTCTCTCTCTCTCTCTCTCTCTGTATAATAAATTTCTATCCACCAACCACATGCAGACCTCTTCCTCTTCTACCTTTCTATACGAGCGTCATCGTCGAGTGGTGACGGGTCCGAGACGTCGAATCAACCAGTCGCTCACGAGCCTGACGCCGACGCGCTATCAGAGTCTTGATGAGAATGTGGCTGGCAACAACAACAGCAACAACAACAGCAGCAGTGACAATCCTTACGATAGTAGACTGTCAGCGGATAATACTAGCACTTTTCGACCCCCACCAGCCCCGTTAACATCATCTGCCAGTTCCCAGCTGGCGAGCGATCTAGGCGGGGCCGACAGGCGACCCGTGCTGAAATCGTTGTCCTATTCAGAGACTGGAAGCACTGCGACCCTTCTGTCGTCTCGAACCAGTCCCCCGTCCTCCATTGTTTCCACGTCCAGAACGGACCCAGCGGCGGGGACGACCAGTGGCAACAAGTGGGACCAGGAGGGGGAGGGGGAGAAGTCGCCCTCCCTGAGGACACTGGTGAGCCGAGCCAGCCTTACCAGTGGCGGTAGCAGCAGTGGGGATACAAAGTTTGAGACAAAGGAGGTGGTCCTAGACTTTTTGGACTCTGATGCCTCGTTTTCTGCGTCGACGGCAATGGTGTTGTTGAAAGTAGGTGCTTTGCGCTGGACTTTTTTAGTGGGGGGGGGGTGCCCCCCCACTTTTTTTGGCGGTCGCCTAAAAGTGTCAAAATACCGCGTTTTCGAGGTCATATTTTCAAAACTTCTCAATTTATAGCTAATTAAAGGACTTGTAAATAAGCTTGAAATGCTAATTTTTCGTTAAAAATTCAGGTATATTTCTGTTTTGGACGTGTTCCCCCACTTTTCGAAGCCCCTCTTGGCTTATTTTTAGGCCTCAGTTAGGCTTTAGGCTTTTGTTCCTCAGTTCCGTTCGTTTGGCAAATTCTTAAAGTCAGAATTTGTGAAAATTCCGAGTTTGACTATTTGCCAAAATTCTAATTCTCAACAGAATTGCACCAAAGTAACTCGCTGCACTCTACATTATGTCCTTAACAAGTGTGCAAAATTTCAGAGCTGAGTCTCTTACACAGCGAAAAAATTTTTGGACACAAACTTTTTACCTTAACTTTTTCATTTTCCTATGTTTAACACATGTCGGAGTCACCTTTGAAGGACTCTACAGAACGATAGAAGCAATATCACGCAAAACGCACTTGTCTCGTTTCGCGGACCCATTGGGAGTATAAAATATGTAAAAGTGAGCAGAATCGGATAAGGTAGAAAATCGCCCAAAAAAGCGACCCCCCCCCTTAAGTTATATACGCTTTAGCATTTAATCTTCGACTTATCCTTTTTCCTCATCCACTCCTTACTACTCTTTCCTTGTATTTTGTTTACTACTTTGACCTGTTGACAACAGTCCAGCTTCCTTGCCCTTGTAAATATAAGCTGGCCTGACTTCTCTGGTTAAACGAACGCCCTCAACGAAAGTCTAGATTGTTAGGTAGAAGGTTAATATTTTCATGTATATATACGTATACGTACAATATATATTACTTAGCGTATTTGCATTGATATGCATAGGCGGGTATTCATAGTTTGTACATGTTATTTATGTAGATAGGAACGTAACTCTACTCAAATATGGATATACTTACGTACGTATGCACTTAGGCAGGTGTTGTTTGAAGCTTCGGAACCATAAGAATTTTTTGCTAGATTTGGGACCCGCCCGTAATGTACGTATATATACGTATATATATATATGTAGCAGAGAAAATTAGTACCTATTTTCTGAGACAGAGTGGTGTACTTTGAAGCTGAGTTGAAACTCTTATCTCTGGCTTAATTGGACGCCTTGATGTGATTCTGAATAGCTTTCTTGATTCTGCAAATGGCTCTGAAACTTTAAAGTCCTTTATGTCTGCATACTTTAGAACTTGTTGTACACGGTTACTTACGTACGTATATACGTAGGCTTCAAATTGTGCTTCACAGTTTTTCTGTGATTTCTGAACAATACGTAGTTAGCTAGCTAGCTAGGTCTAGCTGTATATATACTTAAGATACGAGTTTGTCTGCAAAATGTTGTTTTGAACTTCTGTTTCCACAAAAATTAGCTGTAAATTATGAGGACACTTTTGGCATTTTATTGGTGTTTTGGGTTGCTTTGTAATCGAAAACTGGCCAGGGCGCCTGAACGGCAACCCCTAAAACTCTTACTTGGAAGCTTTGGAGAACAATTTATAGCAAGGTTAACAAAAAAATCAAAATTTGGTTTTTTGGCTGGAACTTTCGCAAACTTAAACCAAATCGATTACGTACTTTGAGGGCCCATGGATACGTCTTGGGCTAAGCTTTAAACCACCCCAGTTTCGCTGCTCTACGACCTACCAGTAAGTCGCAGTAGACGAAAGTCGGTGATTTTTTGTTAACTGTTTCCCAAAAAAATCACCTGTTAACAAAAAACAGTGGCGGATCGGATCCCAGAGAGCAGCTAGCAACGTTTTCTCGTCAGTTTTGGATAGAGTGCACTAAATATATAACGTTTTTAGAACCCAAAACCGCTAACCTAGTGTTCCAAGGGCAACTGACCCCGCCGAAGTCTTAGTGGTCATTGACGGCGCCCGGCAGCGCCCAGGATGAAGTCTGGTGACTTTAAAATGCCGTTTTAAAGGCTAAAACGTTGTTTTTTCGTGTTTGTGAGTGATTATAACTTATTTCCAGGCGTTTTGCAGAGAAACTTAGGACTTCGTATGTTGATGGGATATGACCCACGGTCACGTGACCCCTGCCGGACCCTTCCGGACCCTCCAGGTACCAACTGGACAGTCCGAAATGGCTAAAAACATGTCCTAGGGGGTTTTTAGTGCGCAGAATTCACATCTGGCATTAGTTTTTAGGTATATAACTATAGTCTAATATATGCTGACTTCCGGAATCACGTTTACCGTCGGACGGTTCAGACCTGGCTGGTTACCAGGTTGGACTCCCAGAAGTATCAGACTTAGGACTTATCTCTAACCACAACACTTGTGCCGTGATGGCCGAGTGGTAAGGTGTTCGACTAAAGATCTTACGGTCATTGGCCACAAGGCTTTCACAAATCCCCTTGAGCAGGGGACTAAGCACATATCGGTTCGCCGTGGACTCCAGCCTACCCAGCTGTCTATCCTTAACTTGTCGCTAAATGGGTACCATTGGGGTGGGAAGGTAACAGGAGTCTGTGTTCTGGCGTAATGCCTGATGAAGGGCTCCACAGAAGTAGTCAACATTAGAGTTGTCGCTCCTGGCTTCGGGCTGTGAATCCGGAGATAAGCACCGGCACCCTATAACCTTCTGTAGGTTGGAGTTCTCTCCAGAGGTCAGTTTACTTTTAGTTTTACTTTTTTTACACAACATTTGCAGCTGCCTAGTATAGCCCATTAGAAAGAGCAAGTCTAGAACTATTCCATGTAGTATATACCAGATTGGTTTCTAAGTTCGATTCTGTAGGTGCAGAACTTGACCAAAGTTGACCTCTCAATATGGGTCAAAATGCTAAGGATTTTCGAAAGTTTGCAAGTACGTATATATACACGTATTTAACAAACTATCAAGTTTTGGCTACTAATATTTGCATGCGGGTACAATTCGACTTGCTCTGTCACATGGGAATAGTGGTTTGGAATTAGTTATTTATTATTAGTATGAAATTATCTTACATACTTACGTAGGTATATATCTACAATTACGTACGTAATGATTCTCGGACTTAGCTGTTACATAACAATCCCTTCGTAACTTCACCCCTATCATGTGTGTGCTTAGTATAGGTATATACGTATATACATGGCTGAACCAGTATACACACACACACACACACACACATATATATATATATATATATATATATATATATATATATATATATATATATATATATATATATATATATATATATATATATATATATATATATATATATATATATGTATATATATATGAAGACTTTTTCCTGTTAATTATCGGCTGTTAAGTCACCTTGCCTGAGTGAAATTTGCAGAAAAAGCTGTCTGCATGCATTTCTCTCATTTATCAGTTTTTTTGACAGATAAGGACTATAATATATCCTCTAGAGTCCGAGTAAAAAAGTTATATATATATATCGGGAGAAAGTCAGTATATATAGATACGTATAGATATGCTACGTATTTATCCGTCTTGAAGTTCATGAAAACTTTTTATATTGATATAACGACCATCATTTATTTTGCAAACGAGCCAGGTGGTGGTTTAGATGAAACGAATTTAGGCTCAAAGACGGACTCAAAGTATATATAGCCATAGACAAACAAAGTTATTGATGTGTTTATAGGGTGCAAACCTGATAAGAAGAAGAAAATATCAGGAAAGCAAGAACTGAATAGAATTGTATTCGTGAAAAGTTATGATAAAATAACTAATTGCATGAAAGCGGTTCAGATTTGCCTCAGCTGATACTGCAACGTTGGGAGGTGTGCTTTAATTACGTACGAAGAACTTCCAAAAATTGTGAAAAACTAAGTATTATAGTCTCAATGGAGGTCCAAATATTTTTCGGACCGTCTGTAGTTGGACACATGACTTTCTCATTTATTTATTTATTTACAAAATCACGTATCAAATTTACCTTTGAAAATTGATAAGCATACAATAATAATAATATATATATATATACCTATATATATATATATATTAGGGATCGGATCCAGCTCCGGTTAACCGGAGCCGGAGGCAGAGGTGCCGGAGCCGGAGTTTCTGCCCAGCACCTAACACTGTTGTTCGTATTTAATTTATATTGAACTATATCGTCAAATTTTACTCCGTTTAAAATAAAAATGGCAATTTTTCAAAAAATTTCGCGCCGTAGGCGCGAGTTTTTGTAATTTCGATTTTATTTCTGACTGCGAAAGTAAGTTAGACACCCAATCTGTGTTTAATTATGCGTTTATTTTTACTTTATCAAGTTATTATTTATTTATACGTATCCTATTATAAGAATATCGTGAATTCATGCTTTCTTTTCTATTTTGAATATCATTGTATATAACATTTGAATTCATTCATAGGCCCTTGCTAACTGCATTACAGTAATATATAAACATGGGATGTTTTAGTCATTTTTACTGTCCATTAGAAGAGTGAGGTCTCCTCTCCTATGTATGATTTCTCCTATGTCTCCTCTCTCCTATGTCTCCTCTCCTAAGTGATTACAGGGATTTTTTATATAGCAAATAAACAAAGCCATCTTAACAACGCATCACGGTTTTTTTGCGTAAAATACTGCGTATTTACGCAGTCGAGCTTAAAAATACGCAGTCAAAAACAAAAATACGCACCAAAATACGCAGCCGAAAAATTCGGTAGTAGGAATTTCTAGAGTGCTCTAAATTAATTTCTTGAGACAATTTACCGCAGTTTGGGCTCTGGCTTCTTCTGGGGGGCTTCCGCCCCCCAGACCCCCCCGCATATCTCTTCGATTCTCCTTCCGTCTACAGTTATACTTTCTGCCTAAGCCCACGGTGTACCATGCGATGCTTTTCTTTCTATTTGATTTGATATATAAATTAAAATCTTATATATGTGTTTGTTCAATCAAGGGAACAGTAACTCTATTTGTCTAACCAAATATTGGCTTATATAACTATTAAACTGTTCAAGGCAAAAAAGTCAAAGTTTTAAGAGCAAATTTACTCCGAAATTTAAGATTTTCTTCAACTTCTGGGGGGCTGCGCCCCCAGACCCCCTGCGTATCTATGTATTTTTCGTCCACCTATTCATTCATACTCTTACACCACAGAGAGAGCACGCAATTTAAACTCGAGCTAAGATTCTTAACGTTGTTTAAAACTCTTAAAAACAGCATTAATTCGACGCTAAATGCGTTTATAGCTTTTATAACGTTGAGAAGCAATTTTTGTAATTTTACGCAGTCGAAATTAAAAATACGCACTCGAAAACAAAAATACGCAAAATTTACGCAGGTCCGATTTTCAAAAAAACCCTGCAACGCATATATAAATATACAACAGCACTTAATCCTTAAATATTAACAATATTTTGATAACCATTTTTTTGTAATGGCCTAAGAATATTGGTCCTTGAAAACTTTCAGCCTAAAGATTGACAATGAAAAAATCCGGCTCCGGCTCCGGCCGGAGCGAAAATCCTTGCCCCGGCCGATCCCTAATATATATATATATATATATATATATATATATATATATATATATATATATATATATATATATATACATATATATATATATATAAAATGGGTGGATGGATCTACTCCTACCCTGCGATCGATAAGATAAAGTTTGACTCAGAGTTGTCGTTAAGGAACCATCATTTTAATTATGCTTTTTTGTTACGTAATTCGCCTGTTTGTGCCTTTTGAAGATAACATATATATATATATACTTGTTGTTTTTTTTGTTTCAGGTAGAAGAATTGAAGGATGGTGAGGAATTTTTGGAGGCGGTAGATCAGGGATCCAAACAGTATACCGTCTTTATACATATCTATGAAAATGTGAGTTGTTATAGTGCAAAAAAATACCGCTATTGTACGTATGTTAGAAATGCACCGGGACCGCAACCTCATATTTGTAGGTTCATGTAAAAATATTTTTTGCTATTTGCAATTTTAGGCAAAACTCACAGCTAGGGTTGTTGTTTGCATTCACCACAGCAATGTTTAGAAGTGCGATTTATATAGCAAATTAACTGATTTCTGGCTTTAAAATTGCAAAATTTAAATTTTTTAAGCTAATTTTTGGCCCCGTTCATGACGTATATATACATAAGTCCATAATTTAGGAAAAATTGAAAAATGTTTGAAATCTTCTTCAGCTCGAAAACTTTCCCTGACCTGAAGAATTTCTGGAAGAATCAGTTTCCACCAAACTTTGTTTGGTAATTATCGTTCAGAGTTTCTACAAGTAATGTTAGGTCTGCATTTGGTGGTCATTTTGGGGTTAGATACTTGGCGAGGTCCGGGAGGACTGGGGTTAGACCATTTTCACAGACGATTGAGCTTTCGTGTTAATTAAACGGTTATGTACTTTGTTCCAGCTTTCTGTGTACATAGCTATAGCATAGATATTTCAGGATTTTTTCTGTTTTTCATATCATTAGCACTCTATTCCTACTCCTTTCCTATCCTATTTTAGTCCAATCGAGCCTGCGCCTGTCTGAATGAGCTTCTGCCCGGTCTGGCCGCCAAGTATCCCCACTGTCGCTTCTGCCGCATCCTGTCCAGCCTTCTGCCCACCAGTCGCCACTTTCGCTCTGCCGGTCTGCCCGCCCTTCAGGTCTTCCGTCAGGGGGATCTGGTGGGCAACTTTGTTCGCCTCTCCGACGATCTGGGCTCGGATTTTGCCCTAGACGAAGTGGAGACCTACCTGGCCGACTATGGTCTCCTGTCAGATCTGGGCTCTGCCCGGCCGGCCAATTCGGCCGGGCCTCGGACCGGCCCTCCGGCCCGGACCGGATCAGTGCCGATGGACCCTGCAGCCTCCTAAGGGAGGAGGGCGATTCCGCCCCCAATTTTATTCTAATGCCCCACCCATCTATCAGATCTGGAGCTACTTACATTTGCTGTGAACTGACTAGAGATGTGCTTGGATGAGGGGTACAGGATGATCCTTCTGGTGGGCATCAACTTGTGATGCTTATCTGCTGAGTTCTGCTTACTATTTGTGTTCTGGAAAATTGACGTTTTTTCTGGAAAATTTATGGATTTAGATTTAAAACCTTACAAAATGTGTATTTGCCAGGTAGAGGTTATAAGTTTGTCCTCTTCAATTTTTTGAAGTTGTCCGGTCTGGGCAAGTTTGCACTTTTTTCAGACTGTCTGCCCCAGGGCATAATCTAGGGTTTTTTCTTTGGTGGGCAACAGTTCGATGGAAAGGAATTTTTATGTTGCGAAAATAGTTCTATAATTATGCTCAAAATAGCCCTATTTTCCAGCATACATTGTGAACGTTTATGTTTATCATAAAAACAGGCAGATTTAGCGGTCACAATGTATAAATGAGTAAAGATCCCCCAGCAAACCCAGAAAATGTTGGAAAATTTGGCCCTCGATTTCTGAGGGAATTTTCAGTGTAAAAATTTGGCATATACCAAAGGGGGCACCCTCTGGCTTGGGGGCGATTTTAATACGCCCAGTCTCTCAATATGTGGTATTCAGCCCCAGCACATCTCTTCTTATGATTTATTGGTTCAATTTGACTCATTTTTCAAAAACGAAGGGTTTAAAAGTCGGTTTTTAGTAATTGCAATATCAAACTATCATACGCAAAGTCTTGTATTCTTGTACACACAGTTTTGCAATATTTCTTGATTCCTTCCAGTCAACTTTGTCTGCAGTATATAACGAAGTTTTTGTTTGATATTGTTGCTGTTTAAACTTTGATAATCTGACTGTATCTCTATATTGTGGTTTGCATCTGCGTCGTTTACTATATTAATTTTCAGTCTTCACATTACTACATTATTTATTTCTGACACTGCACGAATTACATGTAATTACGTGAAGTTGTCTGCCGTAGTTCTTCCTGAATATTTTTGTGTTTGTTTAATGATATGTATACGTTGGCTTGTTTTTTTATGAACAACGATCGGTTGAGTGCAAGTACGTATATATTGAGCGGACTTTTATGCTGTCGTTTTCGAATATTCTGAGAATTCAATGCATTCAATTCCATTTATAATATATTTTCTTACTCTAATCGGTTTTGGGCTGTCTGAGAACTGTTATTCATGTATTATGTTGGGTTAATTTCGTAAATTCATAATTGACCTGTTGTATTAAAGACATGGAAAAGCCGGAATCTTTA
This sequence comes from Trissonchulus latispiculum, assembly GCA_030248195.1. NCBI lineage: Eukaryota > Metazoa > Nematoda > Enoplea > Enoplida > Ironidae > Trissonchulus > Trissonchulus latispiculum. The sequence continues at coordinate 26,083 of JASAND010001999.1, read as the reverse complement.
ATTTATTCAAGTCAAGTCCATTACACACACTGCACGTGAAGCGAGAACACTCTTCAGCTACCTTGAATTAACCATTAACCACTTGAGGTACGTACATTTGTACAGTATGCTTGCGATTATTTGACGTTTTGAGGGTTTTTGGTTGCAGTTGTTTTTTATCTGTGGGCTGTGGCGTATATACGTGGGATGGGGGCAAAGTTCGATTTGGGCATAAATTTTCGGACCCGGATTTTTATTCTCGGATTCTGCCCCGGAATACCGGTAACAGTCGAGCAAGGCGATATCAACGAAATTGTCAGCAATGCGAAAAAGTTTTGACATTTTTGCTTGTATAATAACAAAGGTAGCAAATTTACAGTAATCACGAGAAGATATTTTGATTTCTGACTCACTAAGAGTTGGTTTGTTTTATGAAGTTTCCTTCAATTCCAAACATTTTTACTGGATTTGGTTTCTTGCAAAAGTAGATCCGGATCCTACCGGTTGCCTACTCTGGGGCGGGAGGTTGTCTCATTTACGTATTATTTGTTTGTTAAACTCTACGTAGGTCTGTTCTGCACAACATTAAGCTATTTTATTTAAGGCTCTATGATGGACACCATTATTATTCAAACAAAATTTTAAAAGCGCTGAGCCCACTTTTTGCGCTGGTAGTGCTTGTGTAAGTATATATTGTATTATACATTGTGTTAATCTCATCTTTATTATATATATATTGTTATGTTTCTGCTAAGCCCAGTATACATGCACGTATTTGTATCACGAAAATCCTGTACATTCATTCACATGTGTATGATTTGTGTTGTGTAACTAATCGTATGTGTGCTATTGTGATCTATACGCCAGAGGGTTTTAAAATTTCATTTGCTTGATAAGTTCGTCAGTTCGTATTACTGAAGGATGCTTTTACTGAACCAGGAAAGCGAAAAATGAAATAAAATTTTAATTTTAAAATTAGATCTGGGAATCGATCGATATTAGTCTACTTAATTCGTTGTTGCTCTTAGGTACCGTCGTCTAGGCTTATTCTAGAGATTTTTCTTAGGAGGTCTTATTGGGGGGCCCAAAATTCCGAGGGGCAAGGAAGAAGTTTTGGGGGGAGGCGAAATTTTTTCGAAAAATATGCTAAGAAGGCGCTATTTTTCTGGCATAACTATATATAACTGTTGATTTTTATTACAAAAATAATCAGATTTAGTGTTAAAAACAGCAAAAAATATTTTTGAAAATTGTCTGAGCGAATTTTTCAGGGCAAAATTTGGTAGCAAAACGGGCACCTTCTGGCTTGGGGGAGGGGCGATTTTGGAGGTCGTTTATGGGGGATACACCCCATTATTAGAATAAGCCCAGATCGTTGGTCATTAAATAGCTGTCAAGTCAATTTTTTATGTTAAACAATTTGTGAGAATTAATTGCCTGGCAAGGCGTCTGTATCTGTTTGTATATACGTCATTGTGGTGTATTGTGACAGAGGCTACCTATATATGCAAGCTTTACAATTAAAGGTTTTATATCGTCTTTTCTGTGTAAAGTTGGTTAGACCGCAGTGATGTTTCAGTCACTGAAACTGAAAGCATTTGTAGAGTAGCCTACTGAAACTAACTGAAATTAGTTTTGGTATTCGACTGCGGAAACTGAAACCACACTGAAACTGAAACTATTCTTAAACGTGGACTGGAACTGAAACTGAAATTATTTTGCGTCGCCGACTGAAGCTGAAACTGAAACTCAAATTAGGATAGAAACTAAAATTATGTTTTGGTGTCTTTCTTTGCCAGAGCTACGCTTCTGAAAGGCAGTTTCTCTTTTTTATCAAGTTTCTAAGTATTAAAACTTACTTAGTAGTGTGTTTGACCGGCCGAAGCTTTTTCAGCCGGCTGAGTGGTCAACGATTAGAATTGGCTTCTGGGTTTCATATCTAAAGGATAGGACCACCCGACACCAGTGATTGAATCGGGTCACTTTAGCCTTGAGTTGACCCGGTGATTCGGTTTTCCAGAAAACCCAAAAATTCTGCAAAAAATCGTGATTTTGCCTAAGCCATCTAAATTGTTTATTTCCATACTCCATCACTACCCCGAAAAGAAGAAAAGTAGCTAGGACAGGTATCTGCTCTAGATTTATGAAAACGATTAAGCAGATTTGGAAGTGGGTCACGGGTACCCGCGGGTCGACTTTGAGGTGAGTGGGTACCCGCGGGTCGACTTTCAAGTCAGTGGGTACCCGCGGCGGGTCGACTTTCAGGCAGTGTTGGGATTGGCCGAAAATTTCCATGGTTGGCTTGGCTTGGCTTGGCCGGAGTTTGAAGTTGGCCGGCCAATTGGCCGTTGGCCGTTGGCCGATGGCCAACGGCCAACTGGTTGGCCGTTGGCCGCTCGTTGGCCGTTGGCTGTTTCTTGGCCGTAAACTATATATTGGCCGTTCTTTAGCTATTTGTCAACGTTGGCGAGCTGAAATTTACTATTTTTATTCGTCTACTGTGCTTAATTAGGCGTCAACTTAAACTTTATTTCAATAGTACAATTTACAATTTACAATATTTGTAAAATAGTTTTTCCAAACATTTAGCTCCAACCCGCGGTAACTCTGTTTTAATTTTGCTGGAGGGCCGCAATAAAGTGATGAGACGTTCACCGCCAGACAAATTTAAAAACTACGTTGCTAGCACACATAAAATTTGCATGCAATTAGCAAATTTAATTGTAACATAACGCTAATAACGATAAAAATTGTCAACATCTAAGTGAAAATCTGTAGTACTGTATCTAACGTAACGTTTAAACAGCGACATGTTTACGATATTATGCAGCAAAATTAAATTTTTCAACACAGTTAACGCACAAGATCAGTAAATTTGAGGCTTGGCCAGCACTCGGCCATTGGCCAGCCAACGGCCAACGGCCAGCCAGTCGGCCGTTGGCCGTTGGCCGGCCAACGGCCATTGGCCGGCCATCGGCCAAAGGCCAACCTCCAGCCAATTGGCCGTTGGCCATTGGCCGTTGGCCGGCCAAGCCAACTGGCCGAGATTTTCTCGGTCAACGGCCAATGGCTTGGCCGGCCAATGGCCGGCCGATGGCCAGCCATTGGCCGCACCGGCCAATGCACAACACTACTTTCAGGTGAGTGGGTACCCGCGGGTCGACTTTCAGGTGAGTGGGTACCCGCGGGTCGACTTTCAGGTCAGTGGGTACCCGCGGGTCGACTTTCAGGTCAATGGGTACCCGCGGGTCAAGAGTTATTTTTGTTTACAACCAATTTTACGCTAAATCTTGGGTTAATTTCGCCAAAAAATTTGCAATTTAAGTTATTCAATTGTTTAACTTCAATTTTTCTCTAACTTGGTTCTTTTATGTCCTTTATACATTATAATATTGATTTTATGATAAAATTATTTATTCCTATTCTGTGTAGAATCGTCAGTCAAAAATATTTCACTATTATCTTCCTGATACGACAACAGCCTGCAAATCTATCTTTCCGTATAGAACGTGAATTCAAAACGTTGCTTAAATACAGACAGATTCTACTGAACTATCGATGTCCCAACAATTTTGCGATAGCATGAAGCATGTTGCGAAAGCTGCTCAGAACTAGTGAAAATGATGACGAAATCTGACACAGTTAGCTTTAAACTTGCCAAATTTTGGTTTAAAAGTTCTAATTCTTCACTATGTATGTACATGTTTATAGTGTAAATTTTGCTTATGCATGCTATATAGTGCTTAAATATGCGAATATGTCCAAATTAAAGAAGTGGTTCAAGTGGGTCAACAAAATTTCAGTGGGTCTTGGGTCGCGGGTCAGAGGTCCGCGGGTCGCGGGTACCCGCAGGTCACGAAACTGTGACCCACTTCCAACTCTGCGATTAAGTAAGACCTCAGCATTGTGTACCTAAACTTATGCAGACAGCAGACATGAGTTTGCCAAGACCAATAAATTTTGCAGTGTCTAATGAGTACTAGTATATACACATACTTTGAAGAACCAAAAATTTCTAAAACTACGTAAATTCAGAAAGAAACGCTTTAAACCCAACTTAAACTGAAAAGTGATGTAACAGATTTCGCGCTGGCCGTTCTTAGAAAATTCCAGTAGAACCTGTTCGTCCGGTTTGCCCGGTTCGCCCCTACCCCCCCCCCCCCCCAAATTTTCCTTCTGCACATATCTGACCGCTACTTGCCAATAATAGCCAATGGAAGCGGTCGCCCACCGTACCTGCCCTGCTCCCTCTTTTCATGAAAAGATCGATTCAGTGAAAATCACAGGCTTATCTTATAAAAACTCCAGGTCTGGTTTGTCATTTAAGATTGCCCAAAAAGTCGAAAAACTACACATTAGTACTTTCTACATGAAACTCCAGTAAAAGTACAGGTTTCTTCTCTGATTTATTATAGAAAACTCTCGTAATTTTCACAATTCGAGAGGCCGGTAAAAATGCAAAAGTTACTTATGTAGAAAATACATAAAAGAAGCTCCGCTAGGGACTACTGACTAGTCTTTATACTCTAAATACTGGATAGTAGTAATGTTTCAGCGTTTGAAACCTTCAACCAGTGGAATTGCATATTTCAGTTTTAGAGCCTAAACTGAAACTGAACTTATATATATCAAGTTGGCACCTGGAACTGTTACTGAAATTCCGAAGGAAACAAGTCGGAAATAATTGCAGAATCTGAAACAAACTGATTTCCGCTCTTGTTTGACCTGCAAATAACTTCAATGTCACTTTGACGTACAGTAACTGCTGACTTCTTCCACTCAAATTGAACCCAGTCGTCCACATCTTCGGTAAATTTCTAATTTCTTTCTAGCTCCAGAAGTAGCGCGTCAGTGTTGCTTTTGTTTCCAGCTTACACAATAATGGCGGGCGAAATTGCTGGCGTTACTGACAACATTTCGTGGCTGCGAGCGGGACCTTACAGGGTGATACTTTGCAGAGTATGACGCTTGTCATAGTGTTTATATTTAACATCTGCTTTGATATGCGCTCAACTGCTCAGTGTTACCAAGAGTACATAATAGACAAGAGTGCGACAGCTGAGATGCTTTCGGTTTAGCAAACAGAGCATGTACCTGCAGCTGATAACAGAGAGCCTGCCAGCTGTCACACTCATATATATTGTGTACTCTTGATAATAATCGACATTTATTGACGGAAAAATTAAAAATTCCTGAGATAAGCTCTGCTGCTCGCAAAAATGATAAGCTGATCGTACTTTGGATAGTGGTAATATAATCAATTACCGTCTAGAAAAACATCTAGACGACATTCTGCAACCTGTTGGACAGCCTCAAACCTGGTAAGGAATATTTTAAGTTATAACAAGAGTACATAATATATAAGAGTGTGACAGCAGGCAAGCTATCCGTTATCAGCTCCCCCCCCCCCCCCCTCCCCCCCCCCCTTCCCCCCCCCCTCCCCTTCTCCCCCACCGCACCCCACCCCCCCCCCTCCCCGCTATTATGTAATTTTGATGTACGTAAGAGTGTGACGCAGGCGCCGCTGTTACGTCAAGGTACATGCTCTGCACGCTAACGGCTGACCCCATACACAAACGTGTATGTTCACTTCAAGGAAATTCGCACGCTATCCTTGCGTTGTAATGCTCGAAGCAGACACAAATTGGACGCACGCAGGCGTTGTGTTTTCGAGCTTTAACGTATACTGGGTACACATTTGTGGGGGGGGGGTCACTAGGTAGGTACACGTTTGTGTATGGGGTCAGCCGTTAGCGTGCAGAGCATGTACCTTGAGCTGATAACAGAGAGCCAGCCAGCTGTCACACTCTTATCTATTATGTACTCTTGGTTATAAGTATCCATCCTATCCATAGCGGACAAATTTGTTGGATTCACTGGAGTACAGCTTCTGTGAGGAAAGCATTGAACGCTAGCAGCGTACAGATGTATTACGCCTCACCTAGTTGCATGCGGACTCAGTATAACGCTTGCCATAACAATTCTCTTGCTAATAGTTAATATCTGATCGGTTTACCACCATACATGTGCAGGAGGGGAAGTTCTGGGGGGGGGGGAAAAAGTTTTTCCGGTTTTTTACTGGAAAAATCCGGATTCTGGGGGGGGGGGGTGAGGGACCCCTCTGGGGGGAGGGTGAGCTCAGGTCTGGGGGGTGGGGTGAAACCCCCCTCCCCCCAACCCCCCCCAAGCATGGGGGGGGGGGGCAGGGTCAGCCGTTAGCGCGCAGGGCATGTACCTGCAGCTAATGACAGAAAGCTTGCCAGCTGTCACACTCTTATCATTGTGTACTCTTGGTCCTATTGATTATGGCTTTGCTATAGTTTCCACAAGATGCATAGGAACGCGTGCGTGCTGCACAGGAAGAATTTTTTGAAAATCGTTCATAACAGAGCTTTCAAATGTACAAAATAAAGCATAAATTTGCAACAGACAAAAACGTGTACCTGCCTGAATAAAACCTTCATGACAAAGTTAAGTTCTAAAATTTGCAGAAGTACTGCGGACACACGTAAAACATGTATATGCATATAACACGTACGTATGTATATGAATATAAAACTGTGTTTATTGGATGTGCGTACGGCAGAAAAACCGGTTTTTTGCATTACTCATTTTGGGCGGGAAAACCGGTTTTGCTGTGTAGCTCAGTTGGCTTCCAGTCCAGTTTTTTTACTGCTCGTTTAGTGTTGTTTAGATTTGATGCAAGTCTTATTGATTTTGCCCGCTTGAGGTAAAAAGTTTTACAATTTCTATTTTATAATAAACATATGAATGTATTGAAATATAAATATAATTATATTTATTATCTTGTTTTGTGCTTAAATTCAGACATTTTTGCTTTTTGCTTTGCCAAGATTACATAATAGATAAGAGAGTGACAGCCGGCACCGCTATATTGTCAGCTTGTGATACAACTTTTTTGATAACTGACTCTGCAAAATGTATATATGCCTTTTGCCATTTTCATTGCACGTCGAAGCTATTTACAGCATAGTATACGTAAGGTGCTGCTGTCGCGTTGTGTAAATTTGACCTTACAAGCTCCAATTCCCTATGAAATTAGATGAAACTATCCAAATACCTACATTATTCTGCGACCAGTCCCGCATTTTTAGGGGAAAGGATAAGAAATTTTTGGTTTCTGCCATTATTCTTTCAGTATGTTGTCAATACAACGGATTGGTTGTTATGGCTGAAAGGAAGGCACCGAAATAAACATTTTTGCTTTTGGAATCTTTCAGCTATCTCTAGTGGTTAAGTCAGTATAGGACAAAAACGATTTTGGGGATCAAAAACCGACATTTTCGAAGAAATCAGTTTTTCAAAGTTACTGCCAAATCGGCCCAAGTCAAGATAAAAGTCACTTTTTGACGGCGTTCTGATCTATCACTTGATTTTTTTGGAGCTTTTATTTTCGTGGGGGTTCTTGGGGTTCTGGGGGTTCTTAATTTTTTTTAGAGATTCGATCTCGAACTATGCTTAGTTTCATTTTTTGATGGGGGTTGTCGGGGTTCTTGTGGGTTGTTAACTTTTCAAAGAGATTTGATCCGTGTCTACATATATTTAGTTTCAAATTTTTGATGGGGGTTCTTCGGGCTCTGGGGGTTCTGAAAATTGTTTCAGGAGATTTGATCTTCTACTGCCTAATTTTAAGTGTTTGCTGGAGGTTCTGCGGGTTCTGGAGTCCGCGTGTACCTAACAGTGTGTGCGTTGTCTGTACTTAGATCTAGGACTAACTTGTTGTTCTTGTCGTCAACTTTCGATTGATACCCATATTGTGAATATTGGATGTCTCGTACACAGAAATTTCAGTCTAAATTTATGAGAAAAGCAGGAGGACCCCCACAGTATACATCGGTTATATGCTGCAAATTTTATATATATATTAGAAACATATGATGTCAGCTGAAGTATACCTGCTGAAGGAAAGAATCCGTAACGTAGTCACGTACAAATCAAAGTCCTGGACAAACGCATGAAAAAATTGAGATCCTCCTTTTTTCTGATGGGGGTTCTGAGGGTTCTAACATTTATCTTGACATGGGCCCAGATCCAGAATCTTTGGGACAATTTTGGTTTAGCTAAACTCAATCGATACACAGCCCAATTGCACATTTTACCAAATCCTGCTAGCTGGAGTTTGTTGCTGTAAGCTAGAGATTCGGCGGAAAAATCATTTTCGCCCAACTGCTATTATTTTGTTTTAAACATAGATTTCTCAAAAACTATATATATATACCCAATGGATTCGCATGTTTTCTTGGCAGGATTGAAACTCGCACTCTTGCGGAGGGATATTTTTCTGGGTTTTACGCCAAAACGTCTGTAGTTGCGAGAGAACTTAATGCGAAGTTCAGTTGCACCGCACATTTGCCGGATTTTATAGAGCATTAAGACCTGTTGAGACAAATCCAAATAATGTCACTACACAACTACCAAAAAATCACTACACAAAAGGATACCACCACCTTAAACCGAACCAAATCAATGTAGTTTGTGGAGAGTTTATCATTCAGATTAAGTATGGCGTTCTGTATATTTTCTGAAAGCTCAAAATTCAGAGATTAAAAAATTTAAGGCATGTGAAAATTTAACATTTTATAGACTAAAAAATTGCAAGAGAAAAAATAAATAATAAAAATAAAAAACCTAATCTAGTTCATCAATTTAAAACTTTCGTTTGAGAGATTTGCGATGACGTGCGGTTTTACCCTTCCCACGTGCCAAAAAATGGACCGCTCAGGTGTCGTACAAAGCTTTGAAAGACTCAACTGAAAGCAATTGACGCGCTGAGTAAAAGTTCCAAGTAAACTATTTAAGTGACCTCAAACCGAAACTGAAACTGAAACTAATTTGGGTATCAGTCTTTTCTTAAAACCTGGAATTTTGAAATTGCTGCAGGGGAGACTGCATAAACATCAGATTCTGCTTTGTGTCAACTCAGAAGGCTGGAAAGATGAACTGAAACTGAAACTGAATCTTCGATTGAAATTAAAACTGAAATTATTTTACGTTGCCGGCTGAAACAAACTGAAACTAAAACTAAAACCGGCTACTGAATCAACACATGCGCTACGAGTTCATGAACTATAAAACTTCATGTTAGAAAAGCTAGCTAATCTTTTGCCGCATAGTAGAATAAATTTGATGCAAATTAGTTTATTCTGAAAGAGTTCCACGCAGTATATAGTCCTGTTGTGAAGCCTTCACAAGCTGATGTAGTGGGGCCAAAAATCAACATATATATATTGTATTTATACATTTATATAACCTTTGCTTCTCTCTGATTGCTGTCCACTGGGTACGGTGCCCAAATTTTCTTTCAAGTCACGAATGCCCTATGGTACTTCACATTTTGGTATTAAGGAAGGTATGTAAGCACAGGTGGAAGTTTACGAAGATCTTATGAGTTGTGGTTAACCTCATGAACCGCGACGTTTTTCTTCAATTAATACGCCTAGCATCTGCCTCAATTTATATGAATATTTTATTATTCCATTAACCTTTGCGTTTGCAATGGTTTGGCTTCATAATGTGCTTTGCCAGAATTGTCGGAAACTTCGCACATTCAGTCTTTAAAAATGTTGACACTATAGGTTGCTTACCACACGGTCTGGTGGGTCTTGGGGTGCTGAGCTTGAACCCAAATTCTCGAGGGAAGGTTGTTGTATATAGCGTGAACATCAATTAAATTAATTTTTCGCAGAATTTATGTTAATAATAATAGTAATAATAATAATATAGTAATAATAATCATAATATACAATAAAATTCAGCTAGGTATGTTTCAAAAGACTTTCACCAAAAAATGAATTTTTCGTGAAAAAAATTGAAATTTTGGTCGATTTTAAAGAAAACTGAACAAATTAACCTAAAAACTCGGCGACACCTGAAATTTTTTAAAAAATAGTTTATAATCTATTTTTCTTTCTGCTTACTCCTTGACAAATTTTGCCCTGTTTTTAACCTGTTTTTTAACCTTAACCAGTTTAACCTGTTTTTCGTTAAAAACCGCAAAAATAGCGTAAAAATCGCTTTCAAAAGTACTCATAGGAAAGATTGCTACCATAAGGGGTACCGAAATTTGCTTCCACAAGGGTCAGTGAAATTTGACCTCCCGTTCAGGTATCGTATATGTACTCTACCCTTTCGTGAAAACGTGCTTAGGCACCGAACGCATTGTCAACAAAGGCAGCATTGAAAAAAGGATCATATCTGGACTCGGCACGTCGGAGAACACCTGTGAATAATTTTTGAGTGAAAACTGCGGCAAACGTTTAGACCTCATTTTGGCAAGATAAGTTATATAGCTTTTTAAACATCATGCACGTTGTTTTGTAACTTAAATTGAGCTTGCACACAAATCGAAAGGTCAAACTTCACGAAAATTATCCCTTTTGTGCGTGTTTTTGAAGCGCTATAACGTTCGAAATTGGTCGACTTGGAAAGATGCCTAAGCACTAAAGCTTGTATTTATATAGCAAGCTATGTATGTGGGACTAGCACGTAGCTTAGTGTTACCAAGAGTACATAATATAAGAGTGTGCCACTAGGTACACTCTATGTTATCAGAGCAAAAACTATGTTCTGCTCGCTAACGGCCCACCCCCCCCCCCGCAAATCAGTACCTAGTCGAAACGGGGGTACGCTCACTCGCTCTATGTTTGCGCGAATTTTGTGCCTGCTTCGAGCTTTAGAACACAAACATAGCGCACAAAATTCTTTGAAGTGAAGGGTCTAATTTGCGGGGGGGGGGGTGGGCCGTTAGCGAGCAGAGCATAGTTTTTGCTCTGATAACAGAGAGTCTGCCTAGTGGCACACTCTTATATTATGTACTCTTGGTGTTACGACTATAAGCTAGATGTAGACATCAATTTTGGATATCGATTTCTCCAAACCTGCAGAATCGACCAGTTTATTATTATCTTATTATTATTTTACCATTATCTGGAGGACATGCGATCCGAGGTACATTTCTGTTCTGCCTGGAGGCAGAACTATTTACACGGAAGTTAGCAGGAATTGCACAAAGAACGGCGTGCTCAACTCAATCGTCTCCTATCTTCATCATTGGCCTAGTATGGTGTTCCGCTCATTTTTTTAACCGAAGGGGGCCTGCTAGTAATGCAGAATTTATACTTTTTAGTTTAAAATATTTAATTTTTGTCATAAGTCAATAAGTTCTTGGTTTTTGTGGTGACATAGATTGTGCGTCTGTGTGCCTCAATATTTTTCGTTTACTTATATCCTGCCCCCTTTAAGCCAGAATTTCTGCGAAATTGTTAAACCATTGCCCCCCCCCCGGCAAATTTCGCAGTAGAAAGTTGTTATAAAGGATGCCAGTATTTATGCAAATGAGATCAGCAGATTTTAAGAACAGTTCATTAGTAACTGACTAGCCGACCGGTTGCGTTTATATATGTTCGCTATTGCTTGAGCAAAAAAGAGAAACTTTTGTTCACAAGAATGGTCTGCCGCATTTTGATTTATACATCTGTTTACTAAGTATAAGTATATTATGTACTCTTGGTATAAGCAATGCTGAATAATAATAGAATAATGATTGTTTGAAGTTGATATCATCTAAACAAATCATCACCTTAAATAAACTCATTTTCACTTGCATCGCCAAGTTGGCTAAACTGGCTGACGAGGTCCAGGGTGTTGGATGGCCTGGCCGACAACAACTAGGCTGGATCCTAGCACTGACTACTCTCAAATATTCGCTGATGGTGCAGGACAAACCTAGCCTATTTAAATCTTTTAACTTGAAAATGAATGAAAAACTGACCATGAAAAGTTTGAAAAGCATCAAAATAATTTGAAATCAAGCTTATACAAAAGGGCACGCACGAACAACCAGGTACTTGACGGACTGTAACTCAAAGCACTGATTCCAGGTAGCTTTGTCACTGTTGTGATCTTTTAAGTTAATTTAGGGTCACGTTGAATTTTTTCCTAAAGCTCAAACGCAGAACCGTCCCCTTTTAGGGGTCCTCTTGTTGCGATTTCTTCCAGCAGCTCTTCAATGCTGCAGAGAATTCGTAAATGTTCGGTGACACGGAGTTTGCTAATTTGCATTTATGCAGCTTTCTCGCAACTGGAGAACCTTCGCACAAACCTGAAAAATGTCCCTCCGTAATAGTGCAAATTTTCTTCGAGCCAAATATCGTGCGAATCCATTGAGCATCTGTGAAAAAGCGATGTTCAAACAAAACATCCGCAGTTTTACCAAAATGGTTTTTCAACAAAGCTCTAACTTCCGGTATTTTTGCCCCATACGGCTTTAATCCTCCAGGCATATAGCCACAACTTGCGAAGTAACTAATTTCCGTGTTTTTTAACATTCTGGAACCAGTCCCGGATTTTTAGGCCAAAAGATAAGAAAGTTTTGGTTTTTGGCCTCACGCTCCCAGTAGGTGGACAAGTCACGGGATTGGTTGTTATGGCTGGAAAGAGGACACAAAAATGAACCTTTTTGCTTTTACAACCCTTCAGCTATCTGCAGTGGTTAAGTCAGCACAAGTAAAAAACCATTTTGAGGGTCAAAAATGGCCATTTTCGAGGAAATCAGTTTTTTCAAAATTACTGCCAAACCTCACGAACAATTTTGGTCCATTTGTACTCAATTAATATACCGTCCAAGTGCACATTTTATGAATCCCGTAGCCGGACTTTATTGCTTTCAGCTAGACATTTGGCAGAAAAACGATTTTGGCAAAACTGCGGTTATTTTGTTTTAAACATCGATTTCTCAAAAACTTATCGACAGATTCCGGAGATTTTTGGCAAATGGAAATTTATACGATTGCGGAGGGACGGTTTTTGTGGTTTGGTTAAAACGTTCCCAGTTTCGAGAAAATTTAGTGCAAAATTTAAAAATTTAGTGTCTCCGTGCATTTTGCGAATTTTCTCAACCGTTTAGTGTGACACTGAGCGAAACCAGATATGTTCCTCGGGCCATATGTCCTCTGTATATTAGCGCAAAAAGAAATTTTGTTTTGAACTGATTGTTTTGATTTTGAAAGTTTTGAAAAATCAATGTTCTAAAATTCTTGGTCTATTTTGCCGTTATGTCAGAAAATTTTTGCTAATTTTTTGCTAATTTCGTAAGCTCATGTGAATGTCCTGTTTACAAGCTTTAGAACGATATATGCATAAAGCTCTTTCCAACTCCTAAAATTGCGAAAGTTACAATAGCGTTTCGAAAAATTACCGCAAAAGCACTGCACAAAAGGATACCAGCACCTTAAGCTGACTCTATTCAGTTATTTGAGATATCCACAAATAAAAATATCCTTGGTTAAAATTTCCCAATCTACAGCCCGCCATCTATTTGTAAAAGGTTTATTTGAGAGAGGTTTCTAGACTGCAAGTCTTAATGTTGGTCCATACAGAAAAAAGTTAATTATTTCTTTCGATATGTCCCAAATTTTTGTGGTCCAAAAAATTTTATAAATCTTAGAAAGTCTTCAGTCCACGTTCTAGTAATAGCTCAACTAGTTCAGGATCTTCCGTGCGAATTATCAGCAAACATGAAAAAGTCTTCTAGCTTACGAACAATGTCGAGACTGCTTGTGAGAATAAAACACCTTGGCGTTCGCTTTGCACCTGGCGCTGTCAGGTACTGCCAGTCAGTCTAGTTTTACTGTCTCAGTAAATATAGTCTTGGAACTGCTACTGGGATATATATCCTACTCATTTCTATGCTACATTCATAGCATACAGCAGTTGCTTTTGAACATTTACCATGGCTTTTTATAGGTTAATTCAAACTTATATTACGATCTCGCATATGAGCCGTGCCGGGCCCGGCTCAGAACTGAGGGCTCGCTTCTATGTTACATTCAAAACCCAGGCCTTGGCTAGGCCTGGCTGCGAGCAGCGAAGTACAGAGTGAGCCCGGTGGGCTCGTTGACCGGCAGGCCCGGGTGCTAACACCTGGCCTGCTAGCGGGCCGGGCTTACAGTCAAAACGAGCGCAACAGCCCTACATGACTCTCGAACAAGCCTAGTATTAGTACGCTTTTAGGAACCAGTAAAACTTTTGGTACGCAACTTTTCTTCAGCCACAGCCCTACATCTAAAATCGCGGTTATTGTGCTCTTCATGGGCTTTAGTTCAGATCTAATCAGCTTAGTTTTCGGAATATGGCCAATTGGGAACCAACGTGTTTCCTAATCAATTTGTCTGCCCACGTTGACTTAGACAATAGCGTGAATTTCATAAGAAGTTCAATACATTCTTTACATTTTCTTTAGTGTTCAAATTTACTGAATTTTTAAATTTAAAATGTTGAAATGTATGTTAAGTTTTGGTGACAGTGTCATGTGACCCACTCCAAAATTATCAACAGGTAACCGCTACTAATATTCAAGACATGAAGGTCTCGTATATTTTTCTTATAGGCAAGCCACCTGTCAGTGTAGTCAAGAAAAATCTGGACTGAAATTCTAGAACTGCAGCCACCGTAGCGACATTTTCACCAGCCGGGCCAAGAGAAGCTAAGGTAAGCTTTTGAAGTCTGCGACTTCTGAGCTTAATTATACATTGTCATACTTAATTTGCATAGCAAACTGTCCACAACATGCATTGAGTTGGTTCAGTTTAATTTTGCTAGACTTTTAGTTGTCAGTAGATCCTACGACCCGATCTCGACATTATATATGTTGGTGGATTCTAGACGACAGGGTGAGCTAACTTGGATTCTGGCTATATTTTTGGTTTATAATTTGTTTTGGTTTGGAGTTCTGCTGAGAATTAGTGTTGGATGTTGGAATTTGATGAGATGCAGAGGTTAACACGGGTGGTAAAAGGGATCCAACTTCCCTAATCTTGCCAAGGTACAAGTTCTGCCGCCGCCGGAGGCAAGGGGCAAGGAAAAACAGGGGTTGGTGTGAATGGTCTAGAATCGATTTTACACTAAAATTTCAAATGTTTTGAAATTTTTAGTAGAATATCTCAATTTTTGATGAAAATGACTGTTGCACGTTTTGAAAAAATGAGTAAATTTTATTACATATAACGTTAATTTTAGCGACAATTCTCGCTATGTTATGTTTAAGATGCATGCCTCCTCGAAATGTTTCTTTCAAGATACAAGCCCCCCCAATTTTTCCTATGGCAGCTCCCCTGAATGCGACACTATGTGGATATATGATAATTGGATTTTCAGACAAATCTGATTTGTCTAAATATTCATTTAAGGTGGTGATTCCTTTTGGGTACATATTATTGGTTGACGGTCCAAATCAAGATGAAACTTGATGAAACTTTCCAAAATAAGTTTTTTCAGCATTCTAACACCCTCCGCGCAATCCCGCTTCAAAACTTCGACGTCTCCGTTCAGGGCAGTTTTTGTTGATTTTTAGTAATTAGACAGTAGCTTCATAGCTATGATTGTATTCATTCGAAAGATCTTGTTGAGCTCTACATTTTTGCTTTCTGAAGTACCTTTCTAGCTTTTCTCTATAGTGAGATATAGCTGATTTTCTTAATTTGGCGTTGAAAACTTGTCATTTTTGCAGAAATCAAATAATCCGCCATATCTTGAGCTACGCAAGCCGTAAAATTAAACTAAGGGTGTCAATTTGAAGTCTCGTCGGGGCCGATTATTCATGGCATTGTAATCTTCTAAATGCTATCCCGTACGCTGCTATTATAAAAAATGTAGTTTTTGTAAAAACATGACCAAATTTTTTCCAGCGATTGTGGAGCATTTACTATGCAAGCTAGAGGGTTGCCAGTTACTAGACGTGTTTTAAACAAAAATACCCAGGGACAATTTTTTAGTTGCCCCGATTGCTGCTTTCGAGCTAAAGTGTTTGCTTGCCAAAGTTGGGAAAAGTAGGCAAGATCCAGGTTGCGCATTCTACTTTTAGTTAATTTCTTTATAACGAAGAGCGGTTTCATAATAATTAAAAAAGGGTCCCCAGCTATTTGATAGTGGAATCGAATGATATGGACGACGCCTCACAAAATATATGCTTTAGTCTGCAAAAAATCTTGAAAGTTATATTACTTCGAAAATGCAGTAAAATAATTTTCAAGAACTAAAGTTATGTTCACTGTATTCATTAGAAAGAGAAAATATTAAGCTCCATTTCGATATAAAAATGGCTTCTTAACTCCTAGGAATGCATGAGCAATAACGGTTCAAAGTTGATGTCTCCAAAAGGAATCACCACCTTAAGATGGTGATTCCTTTTGGGCACATATTGTTATTTGGCGGCGTAAATCAGATCAGTGGTTTTTCCCAATTTCTGAAAGTTTGGCAGCAGCTACACAGCTATGACTATGTTCATTCGAAAGATCTCATTGAGCTTCACATTGTTGCTTTTAAAGCAACTTTCTAGCTTTCTTTACCGTGAGATATAGCAGATTTTCTTGTTTTGGCCTCGAAAACTTGTCATTTTTGCAGAGATCAAATAATCCAACATTTCTTGAACTACGCAAGCCGTAAAATCAAACTAAGGGCGTCGATCTGCAGGTCTCATAGGGACAAATCATCCGACGCATTGTCTTACAACTGCTATCCTGTAGCTTTCTATCATCAAAAATGTAGTTTTTGCAAAAAACGACCAATTTTTTCCAAAGTTTGTGGAGCATTCACCATGCAAGCTGGAGGGCTGCTACTTAAATGTTTTCTGCACAAATATACCCAGGGACGATTTTTCAGTTGCACTGATTGGTGCTTTCTAATAAAGTAATCGCTTGACAAATCTGGAAAAGTAGACAAAATACAGGTTACGCACACATTTCAGCTTATTTCTCTATGACGAAGAGCAATTTCACAATAAATACAAAATCGTCCCCAACTATTTGATGGAGGTATGGAATGGAATGGAATGAAATGAACAACCACCCCACAGTACCCAAACCTTCAATGAATATATGTTTATACATATATGCTCACGTTTGCCTCGGTACTGTGGACCCACCTCAGGGATTGCACCTGTTTGCCCCTGGTCCCTACTACTCACAAAAGCGAGACTAGACAGGCTACTTCAGTAATTCATATATATTAAAGCATTCATATCTTATATATAAATACAGGTACTTATACATGTAAGTACGTAATAGCTGCTCAGTTGCCCCTCAAGCAAGTGCAATCCCCAGCTTTTGATCGAAACCTACGCGAAATAGAAACAAGTATATATATATATATATCCTTTCTTTGAATTTAGCATTTTTTAGAATGTATATATATGTACATATAATGTACGCATCATTGCTACTGTATCGAATGATATAACCGATGTCTCGCGAAAAAATTTAGTTGAGTCTGCAAAAAATCTGGAAAATTATACCTCTCTAACATGTGTTAAAAATATTTTCGAAAAGCAACCTTAGTTTCATAGCATGCATTAAAAAGAGAAAATGTCTAGCTACATTTTGATATAAAGATGGCTTCTTAACTCCAAGTAATGAATGTGTAATAATGCTGCAAACTTTGTGACCAAAGGGAATCATAACCTTAAGTCAAATAGGATTTGACCTTCAAATTGAACCTCGAGAAATCCTTGACAAATCAGATTTGACTGAAACTCCAATATATATAACTTCACATATACCTTCAAATTGAACCTAATGTTTGAAGAAATAAAAATGCAGTTTGTCTGAGTTGCACTGAGTTAAATCCGATTTGTTTCAAATTAACATTCTTTTGAATTCTTTTTATGAATTGTTTATTATTCAAATTTATTTTTTGAACTTTTTATGCAATAAAAATTGACATTCACATTGAATTTCGATTTGACTAAAATCAGAAAACGTCAAGTTGGAGTCAGTTCAATTCAGTCAAACTGGGTTTTTTATGACTTCAAACAATGGGAGGCTGAGGCTCAACTTGAAGACCAGATCCAGTTTGACCGAACTGAATATTCAAACAAATTTGGTTTGTTTGAAAATCCAATTGGAGTGGACAACCTTGGAAAATCGATTTGCTTCATAAGTTGTCTCTTGAACAGGAATTACAGGTACAAAGTAAAATAAAACAAAGTAAATAAAACCTGTGTATATTAGCTTGTTTTGATAGGGTTTCCTGAGTAAGGTCCAATTGTGTGGTTTGGCCATGTCTGCTGAATGGGAAACTTTGATTCTTGACTTTGTTGCATTGCACTGAAAGATATAGGAGTGCTATAATACCACGCTTCCTCCTCAATTTGTTTATAGAGTCCTCTTATGTGTATGCCTAAGGCAGTCACCTGAGCTGTCATATAGTTATTAAAAATTGTAGTTTGGGGGTCACTTACCCTGTCACTTACGGTAGCGTGAAGTAAGTTTATTCGAGCCAGAAAGCTTATTGCTGCTACGCCAGACGCAATTTTGTAATATATCATTTTAGGTCATAATAAATCTGCTCAAAAATTTAGCCAATGAGTTCTGAGATATGGCCCTTCAAAGTTTGAAAAATCGTCGATTTAGAGCCAAAACGGCGATCAGTCAACTTTGAGCCGCCATAGCCGACCAATGCAAGCTGATATTGAGTTAATATTTTGCACACATAAACTGGATATCATAAACAAGGTTTTGGCTTAAGTTCAGCCAAATCTGAGAAGTTTTGTTTTTTCGATTTTTCGACAGCTTTTTGGAGGTTCAACGACATGACTGAAAATTCGAAGTTATGACTGGATGCATTCCCAGAAGCTTGCATTTCAGAAGAATAAAGCTATTGACATTGATACTGTTGACAATATCGATATCTAGCCTCTGTGTTTGCGGTAGCCCAGTTCTATGATCCAAATCCATCGTTCGTTGGAGTTATATTGGACTGTAATCTGTCGTCTGCCGCCATGTCAAGAACTTGAAAACTATCTCCTGGAGGAGAATTTCCACAATCAGTACGGTAGCAGGTAGATCGTGGAGGCCTTCCTAAGAGGCCGCCTGATGTGCATACCCTGTACATCATCGCATTGCCTGCCATAGCACCCCTCTGCTTCGGGCAGGACCGTGGGAAAAGCTGGAAAACATCCATAACTCTGCGGCCAGAGTAATTACTGGATGCTATGCTGGGTTCATTGCTGATCTGATCCTAACCGTAGCAAGCATGCCACCCCAGTGGCTGAGAACTGAGAAACTGTCAGCCTCTGCCTACGCAAAATCCCTACGGCTGGCAAAAACCAACCTTATGCGGTCCTCCGCAGATAGACTCAAGTGCAGCAGAGGCTCAAATTACAGAAATCATGACGTTGATTCGAAGGAATTTCAGTGAAACCACTGGTCTGAATCAATGTCAGCGACATTAAAACTGAAACTAAAGGGCAGACGCCAAAGCGACATTCCATCCATGTTTTGTTTCGCTATCGGTTGGGTTGCAGTCTGGATAGGTAGACAGGAACGCGCACATCGACGCCTAGGGGAACTGAGACTAAAGGTGTGCTAGGCATGCCTTGGAAAGTTTGGTGATTTCTTAATATGTTTTCCTTGATTAAAAATGCCATATTGGCTTTCTGACAGGCACTTGGTTAATATTTATAATCTATAGTGTGTACCTATACTTGATGTATATATTTTTTTATTTTTACGTAAAACATTTGAAATATAAACGAACTGATTTACAGTTAAAAATTGTTATTAATCAGTCCATGTTAGTGGTTGTGCCTTTTGTTCCGGTCGCACATGTATGGAGTGTACATATTGTACATATGTACGTATTGGGGAAACAAAAGGCAAAAGGCACAACCACTGCAACTAGATCTCCCCGCCTCCATATAGTAGACATTAGTCCGTGCGAGGGGTGCGGAGTTTTCGCACAATTCATTTATTCATTCTTTCATTCATCCTACGCTAGGGACCCTCGAGGACGCTAAGGACCTAAAATTAATTTGTCAAAGTGCGACCAAATCTTTCCAGCAATTCTGAAGCATTTACTGTGCAAGCTGAAAAGGGATACCACCTCGAGTGATCACGCTTACGAGCTCTATACATTCTTTCCTTCCTTCTAACCGACATTTTGTTCTGACTAACTCAATCTGATGCGCGGTTCAGTTTGTGTATGAGTGTGTGTATTTGGCCTGTGTATATAGCTGTTGTATGAGCTGAAATCAATTTGGTCATGTAAACCTTTGCGCCTACAAGCCAACTTCTGCGTGACTTCAGCTAATTTGCCTTGTTCGTTATCGATCGTCATTTTGCTATGTCAGCTCGCTAGGTTTAGCTCCAGTTTTAGACGTATGCTCTTTCAGGAAAAGCATGTAAGTATACTTAGATTTATCTTGCCACATAGCCATAATCAGAAAACAAAGCACACTCAGCACGTTCCAGGCTGCCTCTAGTACGATAATACGAGATGCAAACTCTCCCTAATATCCTTATCTTTTATTTCGATTTAGTTGGGTGCACGTGTGTGATTAGTCTGTTCAAATGGGAGCTTTATGGACCTACACCTGTAATCTACTAGGTCATGTAAGACTTTTCCACTCGAAGAAATCTATGGCAGACGCTTACAAGCCGTTGTGTTTATGCGTGAACTAAATGAATCAGCCTTGTTGGTTATTGATTTCCATTCTACTTTTCCAGCACGTGGAGTAACAATTCTTAATAGAAATATACTCAAATAGTGTATCAGGCTGCCTCTAGTATAGGAATACGTAAACTCCTACCAATATTCTTAGCTTTTATTTCGTTTTAGTTTAAAACAGTAAGAGATTATATGTCAATTCATTGTATTGCTTTGGTTAGCTTTATTAATTAATGATTTAAAATAAATCATTTAAAATTTACATTTGGACAACAAAATGTGTAAAAGTCAGCGGAACAGAGAAAGTAGAAAAGATGACCCAAAAATGGACCCCCCTTAAGTCTGCGTAACTGTAAATATTATTAGACGAACCTAATTAGTAACTAAAGGCGTAAGAAGGTTTCCAGTTTGAAATTCAATTTGCGCGTATGCTTTTCCAATTCATTACTTTAGAAAAAAATTTTCTCAGCCGTACACTTTTATTTGCTAATATAGAAAACGTTAAGTACGATGGGTTTAAGCTAAGGAGTGTATTGATTTTGCTTTAGAATCCAAGGCTTTCATGCATAATCTTTCCCGCATGCTTCCTACTGCTTTCTGCTTCTGTGTGCGTCAGTTGAATGTTCTGTTATTACCATAATTTGTTTCACGAGCCTTTTCGAGAATCTATAGCTTTCAAATGCCCATTTTCTCGAAATGGCCTATCCCTGTTTACCAGGGGTTATCTTTCTTATCTTCGTGGTTACTTTTAAAAATGCTAAGTCTCCTGTTCAGGGCTACATTGTATACTAAATCAGTATAAGTCATTAATTAAACGACGTAAGTATCCAAATGTCAAGTTCTTGGGACTGTTTTCAGTAACTATCATTTATTTGACGTTGTGAATACAACAAACGTCATGCTCCAGCTATCACAATGCCTCGTCTTTTTCAGCAACATTCAGAATATCCTTGAGTCGTTAAGGTGTCTTCCCTATTTTCTGGCAAAGCAGCAACGTAATTTGTCGAATTGATTTTGTTATTGATTTCAAAAGGAACGAATTGAACGCGTTGTCACAGGAAAGTTGAAAAATTGTATCAAGTAGGATAACAGCAAATTCTTATTTTTAGTGTTCATTGTTGGAAATGGCAATGCTTTCTAGATTTAATCAGTTATTAAGTCAATACAGATACGATGGCACGAGAATAATCGCTAAAACTTAACGCATAACATCTCGCATTCTAATGGAAACATTTGTTAGGCTTCACCATTGACCAAGTGCATAGTCAGCACGGTCTGCTTATCATTTGGTACACAAAAACTGTTTTTGCAGGCCAAACACAGAAGTCCGTACAGGTTTGTGCTCTTTACTCTTAATCTCATCAATGGAAGACAGATTGAAGAGTGATTCAGAGCTTTTAACGAAACTTAATTATAATTTAAACGGGTCAAACATGAATGTTCACATAGCTTTTCTAATAAATATTGTGAACACCACTCATCATACAAGTAGCGGCTCCTCCTTTCAGTTTGAACATGAAGTTTGGGTCACCCCAGATTCGGTGATACATTCTCCGATATAAATCCTCAAGGTTTTGCTGCAGTATCTACCATAACTGACCAGTTAAGGACTGATAAACTATCATAAACTAACTACTTCAAAGGGCAGTATTGTTAGCTGACACAGTTTCGTTTTACGAATTCCGACACGTTCTGTGTACCGTTGCTTTTTTGGGTTTGCAGCAACTATATACTAGCCCTATGTATAGAGTAGGAATAGCAATATAATACCTTGACAACAGACTGCTTAACGTCACCGTACAACAAGAATATTTCTATTGACTTCGTGTCAGGTTATACCAAGAAAGCATTATAATTACGTGTTCCTTATGAATAAAGTTGCTGTTTAATATTGAGTATCAGAAATCTAGAGATTCAGTGGAGTCTTTTAGTAGAGGCTGACTTGGCTTTTCAGCGTGGTGCTTCTGATAGACCAGTTGATGGGAGCATCAGACCAAGATGAATACTGAATCCATACTTCCTGAACACAAAGCAAGCTTCTTGAACAAATGCTTGAAGACAGTAAATTTGGTAATAGAAGTATATATAATCATTACGGCAAAGGGACTGTCGATGGCAGCGACAAGAACATATCAACTTAGCTCTCCAGATTTTAGTTTGCTTACCCGAACTGCATATGGTAGCACTGGGGGACTCCTTTCAACATAAGATTCATTCGATGGAATCAAAACCAGGCCTGATTCCATGATTCTATGAGATGAGAAGAAATCTCAACTCGCTCTGGCAATAGTTGTGTTGCAGATAGAAGCGACTATGTTACTTAAGGGGGGGGGTCGCCAGGTACCAAATTCTATAGTCACAGATTTCGCTCATTTTTGGGTATAATATACCCCCATATGTGCCCAAAAACAAGACAAATTTTTAGAGTCCAGGTTCAATCCAGTCTAGAGATATTGCAGTTCAAATCTCTACAATTTAGATTTACGCCAGTATGCCTCGCTGAGGGCCTCGAAGTCGTGTACACATATATTGACAAAAGACTATGGCATAGCCAATACATCAATTTAAAGCCTTTATCTGTAGGTGTTTAATACCGCATAAATTACAGTGGCAAACCAAGCAACGAGCGAGACACGGCGTTTGGACGATTTGGAGAAGCTTATTCCGACTGTCATTTGCTTCAAACTTTAACTCGCTCTAACTTTCTCATACTGCTTTGTAGAGACTTGGTGCAAGAAGATAAAATGTTCAGGACATCGAGAGCTTCAATTTGATATAAAATATGGCTATATTTGAAAAAGTTGAAAATTTGACATTTTTTGCCCATAGGTGTCCGCCATGCTATCGTAGTATGTCACCAGAGGAAAACACAGGCTATGGGCATGAAACTTTACATACACGTAGGTTTTGTGCCAGTCTATTTGCATGCCAAATTTTATTGAGATACCTTACCATTTGACTGACTTATGAAGCAGCAAACATGAAATTTTCGAAAAACGACGATTTTTGAGGAAAAATGGAATTTCTGCTACCAAAACTGCGAGCTACTGAAAAGGCCTAATAGGGATTGATTATATGCAAAATAAAGCTCTAACAATATACTATGCTAATATCTAAACGCGAAGTTTCTACATCAAAGGGTTAGTTCAGGACAGGACAAAACGGCCACTGACCTACACATTTGTAGAGCGATTTTGAGCAAAAATTCTCCGGACTTTGAAAATTTGTATAAAATCAGCCACCCTACGTAAAATAACCTCGTATACATATTAGCACTTTACCTAGTCCTAATTATGTTTTCAGCGAGTGGTAGCCGATTTGCTCTTACGCAGCGCTCAAACTTTTGGTAGCAGAAAATTTTCCTAACTTTTTCATTTTCCTATGTTTAACACATGTCGGGGTCACCTTTGGAGGGCTGTTGTGAATGATAGGAAAAGTTTTGCCGCAAACGCATGTGTCTTGTTTTGCGGACCCATGAGGACTACAAAATATGTGAAAATGAGAAAAATCGGAAATGGTCGAAAATCGCGACCCCCCCCCCCTTAAGTTGAATGAGTTTGGTCCGCTGTCATTAATCAGGTGCGAGCAGCTCCTCCAATTAAATAATAGGTAAATAAAGGGGTGGTAAATAAAGTGTTAGAAATCGAGCAGAAGGTTAATAATACTTAAAAAACATACGTTATCAATTTGAACTAAACTTGAATGTTTGTTGTTCGCAAGTCTGTAACATTACTGGGTGTCTTTATGTTTACTTAATTTCATACTGTGCAACAAAGTAGTGTCTGACTTGAGCATAGCAGCTGATCATATTTTAGTGTCTGCCACTCTATAGCCCTGGTTTAGAGTTATGTCGTCCATTAACGCTCGTTTATTCTTCATTGTTTTCTAAGCGCGAGCATATTACAAACCCTATCGGCTGATACAAAAATTAGCGATGTTGACAAAACACTTTGTCGTAGAAGCTGGCAAGACTTAACTTCTAAATTTGTTATTTTAAATATGACTGGATATACTGATTCGTGATTCGTTCCGCTACTTATGGAGCAGCATGGTGTGTTTTAATCTTCCTGTAAGAACATAATATTTTAACTTTCTGAACATGATCTCTTACTACTGATATCATTTCAAAATTAATCAAACTACAAAAGCACAAAAATCACCTAAAGCCATAATCAGTAGATTCCAAGAGGCGGCCACCTTAGGGTAGAGCTGCCACGCTAGGCTTATTGCATTGGCAGCTTTAAGCGTTCTAGAAACATTAAAACATGTGGCGTTCTTAAGAAAGGATTTTGTTGATTTATTAATGTATAGCCTCGTATGGTGAATATTTTCCAAAAATGCTTTGCCATTCTTCTATCGGACATGTATTTTTGATTCGGTTTACCATAAGTATTGCTAACGTCATTCAAATGCAGGAATTTGCGGCTGTTTTAAAAATTATAACGGATTCTGAAATAATTTTGAATTTTGGAGAATTTTTTGAAATATATTCGAAATGTGAAACGCGAAAACGGAGGTATATATATTATTTTAATGTAAAAACGTTTTCTTGCAAATTTAGCTTACCTCATTACCAGTTTTTCCTGCTCCTTGTCACCGACAACGGTCGGTCTTGTCCCATGTCCTAATTGGAGGGTTTAGCTTGAACCAGCAGACTCCTGAATTAACCTCTGGTTTGGACAATGTTTTACCAAGCGTGTCGGACGTCAGTTCCACAGCTGACAATAATGGTTCATATTTTGACTTTAAAATAACCATGATCTCTTCAGCTACACAAGCCGTTGAACTAAAAGGTAGGTGTAAGATTGGAAGCCCCAGAAACTTAATTAATCCATGGCGTTATCTTTTGCTAATCAATATCTTACTCAAAATTGCTTCAATAAATATACTTTATCAAAGTGCGACCAAAACTTTCCAGCAAATCTGAAGCATTTACTGTGCAAGCTGAAAAGGGATCCCACCTGGAGTGATCACGTTTACGAGCTCTATTCATTCTTTCCTTCGTTCTAACTGACATTTTGTTCTGACTAAACTCATACTGATGCACGGTTCAGTGTGTGTATGAGTGTGTGCGTGCGCGCGCGTGTGTGTGTGTGCGCGTGCGTGCGCGCGCGCGCGTGTGTGTGTTTGGCCTGTGTATATAGCTGTTGTATGTGCCTGAAATCAATTTGGTCATGTAAGCCTTTGCGCCCGTAAGCCAACTTCTGTGTGACGTCAGCTAATTTGCCTTGTTCGTTATCGATCGTCATTTTGCTATGTCAGCTCGCTAGGTTTAGCTCCAGTTTTAGACGTATGCTCTTTCATGAAAAGCGTGTAAGTATACTTAGATTTGTCTTGCAAAAAGGCTTAGCCATAATAGCCATAATCAGAAAAGCAAAGCACACTCAGCATGTCCCAGGCTACCTCTAGTACGATAGTACGATATGTAAACTCTCTCTAATATCAGCCTTGTTGGTTATGGATTTTCATTCTGCTTCTTCAGCAAGTGGAGTAACAACTCTAATCAAGGCATACTCAAATAGTGGTTCAGGCTGCCTCTAGTACAGGAATACGTAAACTCCAGCCAATATTCTTAGCTGTTATTCCGCTTTAATTTGAGACAGTATATAAGCGATTATGTGTTTTTTAATCCCTAGTAAATCAC
>JASAND010001998.1:0-28102 GCA_030248195.1 Trissonchulus latispiculum | reverse complement strand
GCGGATCCATACAGCCGGGCTAAAGGCGCCCGATAGCCTCTGAGGAAAACCGCCACATCCCGAGGGTTCTCCCATAGGACGGCCAGGCCTTTCCCAGTGTCCAGGTGCCGGTTTCGGATTGCGTCGGTTGCGGGGCACTCGAGGAGGAGATGTTGCAGGGTCTCTTCCGATTCGGAGCAATTCGGGCAATTGGGAGAGTTTTGTAGTGTAGGATTGATAGTGTGTCTGTACTGCGCAAGCAGCATAGATTTGCCAGTTCTCAATTGGGATAGGGCTACCCGTTCGCTCTTAGACAGTCCCCTTTCGTTTGCCAGAGGTACCGGGCCTCTATCATGATAGATAGCCCTAGTTCGGTCGTGTGTAATATTAGTCCCTTATGTATTGTTGAAAGAGCGCCGTAGGACTGCTGTCGCGGATTTATAGTCAATGGGGATCACGGACCGGGTCAGTTTCGCGCCATTCTTTGCCAGCCTATCAGCAGTTTCGTTGCCACTGATGCCACAATAGCTAGGAACCCACATAAGGCTTGTGTGCATTCCTCTGGCCGACAAGACGGTCAGTATTCGCCATAGTTCCATTTCCAGCTGACTCGCGGTGGGCGGTGGGCCACCGGCCAAATACTGGATAGACGATAGAGAATCAGTGTAAATTCTGATTGTTCCGCCGGTCAGCCACTGTTTTTCCACTATCCATTCCAGGCCTCTGACGATAGCGAGCATCTCCGCCCTGTTGCTAGAGCAGATCTGTCCAGCTGAGTAGGCTAGGTTGGTGCAGCGGCCAGTTGCTGATTCTACTATGTATACACCACTGCCACCTTTGGTTGTGCCACCGGAAGCGGAACCATCCGTCCAGATTGCGTAGGTTGGGGTCGGGAGGCGTTCGAGTGCCGCCTGTCCTATGCGCTTCTTGTCGTCCGTTGGCAATGAGCGCGGGCACACCGAGTTAAGTGAGGTGTCAGTTTCCAGCAGGATGGTTTGGCTCCAGGGGGGCATAGGCAGATGTTGACGGATTGGGTCTCTGGGGTAGTCGCTTAAGCCGGCGTCTGCCGAGATTTTGGCTGCTTCCTTCCTCCAGCTTGGCTGGGACTTCAGCGTTCTACCATGATCGACCGTCCGGTTGGCCGCAGTAAAGCGGAGGCTGTCTGGTGGCTGTCGTAGGCATTTTTCGTAAGATTTAGCTGCCAAATAGCGGATTCTGTGCTGAAAGGTAGTACAGCTGCTTCCAGCTGCAACGCTTCTATAGGCGAAGAACTGTAGCATCCAGAGATTAGACGACATGCTCTATTCTGGACCTTCTCGGCGGCCTGAAGGTGGGTTGGAGCCGCCGTGATCCCCCACACACCAGCGCAGTACTCCAGCGCCGATCGGACAAAGGTGATGTAGATAGACCGCAGATCTTCTTTAGTCAGACCCCAATCCTTGCCAGCTAGCGCTGACAAGATAGAATTCCGAGGGCTGAGCTTAGTTCGGAGTTTCCTGACGTGAGGTCCGAAGTTTAGTAGCCGGTCGAAGGTCACTCCAAGGAACGTCACGGTGTCGTTACACGGTATTGGGTCCCCATTGAACTTCAGATGGAGGCGACGCTTGGCTTCAGCGTTGTGCGTTGCGAAGGACATCGATTCACACTTGGCAACTTTTGACGGTCAGATGCCAGTTGCGTGACCACCGACTGAGGGACTCCAGGGCAAGCTGCAGTTCTTGTTCAGCGTTGGCTAGTTCCTCGTTTTGGGCCCAGAGTGCCAAATCATCCGCAAACAAGGATGCTTGGACTCCTTCAGGCATTCTGTCCAGAATGTCATTGATGAAAATACGGTAAAGCAATGGCGAAAGGCTGCTTCCCTGAGGTACTCCCCGCCGTACAACCCGATACTTGCTTCGCGCCCGGCCACTGCGTACGCAAGCCCGAAGGTCGGTGAGGAACTGACGAAGCCAATTGACGACACAGCCAGGTAAGCCAGCCCGTATTAGTTTATGGGTTAGACCAGCCTCCATACTGTGCTCTGAGCCCGTGCAAGTCGACGAGCACTAGTGCTGTACGCTTTGCTTTTCGACCACTGGTGAATCCATCTATCACAGACTGCGTCAGCCGCAGTACTTGGTCCTGGTGGAAGCGCCTGGCCGGAAGCCCGCTTGGACCGGGCTAAAAAAGTTGCGGGTCGAGGAAATGTTGTATTCTCTTCTTGACCATGGATTCCATTAGTTTGGACAGAGCAGGAGTTAGGCTGATCGACGATAGGAGCTTGTCTGGTCCGTCGGCTTCCCTCGCTTCAGTATTGGAATCACTTGGAGCCTTTTTCCATGAGCTGGGGATTTCCCCGCACTTCCAGGAGCGGCTGAAAAACCGGAGGATTGTGTCCAGGCATAGTTGCGAGGCGATCATTTCATTGCTCACCTCATCCATGCCTGAAGCTTTTTTAGTTTTGAGTTTCCTTTATGGCGCTGGTTAATCCGGCAAGGGTAAATTGGCTACAGATGGAGGGGACATGCTCGTCGCTGCAAGAGCAGGGACGTTTAAGCTCGGCTAGATTTCGTTTTTCCACGATGACACTGTCCCTGCCAGCTCTGTTTCGACTGACTCCGGCATATTCAGTTGCGAAAGCGTCCGCTTTTGCCTTAGCCGTGAAAAACAGCTTTCCGTTTTTTGATTGCTCTTCTGGGCTCCAAACTGGATTTGCCGTTAATGGCTTTGATGGTCCTCATTACCTTAGCAGGGTCAGTTCGAAGGCTCAGTCCAGTGGCGTAGGCTCTCCAGTCTTCACGCTTGGCCGAAACCATCATCTCACGAAACCGTTTGGTTTCCTGCGTCCATGCCGTTTTGGATTCGATGCAAGCTTTTGCCCTTTTCCTGAGGTCCCGCATTTGCGGGCCTGTTCGGTGAGTTCCGGTCTCCACCAGGCCTTTGCATCCTTCCGATGATTTTTGGGTACAGCAAATCTGGCGGCAATTTGCAGCGATTCCGTGATGGCACTCATTGGTTATGTACCGTCTCAGTCTCCTGGCCGGGCAGCCGAAGGGATAGCTGTTCATCTAAGACGTGTTAGAAGCGGGTCCAATCAGCGCCCCGGTAGTTGTAGCGCTGGGGTTTGATAAATTTTTCCGGCTGCCGTAGGTGCTGTAAGGACAGCAGAATTGGCAGGTGGTCGGATACTGTGTCATCCAGCAGTTGCCAGCGGGCGCGCCATACCACCGACTTCCCAGGATAGACAGATCTGGGACAGAGTCGGTGGTGGCCTTAGTGGAGGCTCCACTGTTGGCGATCAGCAGACTGTTAGAGAGAACCCAATCTTCCAAGACTTCTCCCACCGAATCTGTGGGCTGGTAGGAGTCCCACAAAGGAGCATGACAGTTGAAGTCCCCCAGGATGACGGTGCTATTGTTGCTGGGGAGAATGGATGGATCGAAGCACTGGAAACGGTGGTCGTCCGCTGCTCGAACGATGGGCGGTGGGATGAGGCTACCACTGGCAAGGATTTGGACTGACACCGCATCCGTCGCATCGTCGTTGGCGACCATGGGGGCGATAGGGCGTACATACTCGATGCCCTTCCTTATTAGGAGAACCACTCCGCCCCCACAGGCTGGATGTGGCGTCCCTCCTCCTGTCTCTCCGTCGGTAGGCATGTTCTTTGTTGTATCCAGGCACGTTACTAGTTTTTCCATGTTTCAGCCAGCTCTCCCGGGATGGCTGCGACATCGATTCGGTGTTCCTCCAGCAGTTTCCGCAGAAGGATTCTCTTAGTCGCCCCAGCGTTCCATTGAAGGAACCGAAGACACGCAATACCTTTCCTTCTAGGCACAGGACCACGACGCTGTGGTCCGGCCGCAACCTGTCCCCCAGCCAGTGGTTGGGGCGCGGATGGTGCGGTTGGCGGTGGTGGAGTTGGAGGTTGAGGGCTGGGCGTCGGTGAGAGGAGCTGGAGTGTCGGGAGGAGCTGGGGAGGAGCAGGAGTGGTGCACCCAATGCACCTGTAGGAGTCAATAAAGCTTCGGGGTAGCCCTTTCCGAAAAGTTCCAGGGGAAATACCAATGCATTTCCCGCCGTGGACCCAGTAGTTACAGTTTGTGCATTTCAGATTGCATAAGCGTTGCGGCCGACCGGCAGTCCACACACTGCGCATGGCCACCGCGGACCCGGGTTTGATTCCAACATCTCCGGCCTCTAGCAGAAGCCGAGTGAAGAAGGCCGGTTTGCCCCGCTCGGCGCAGAAAAACCCGGCAGGAGGGGGCCAGGTATCCGTCCCGGAATAGGGAATGTGGGATGGGCGGGCTTCCTGGTTGGGGCAGCCCGAGAAGGAACCATTTGGTAGGAATCTTCCGTATGCATCTCCACCACGGCAAGGCGGACTCCACTGGAGTTGTGACTAAACCTTCACTTCAAAGATTAAAGATGAGATTCTAAAGTACAAAACACATAATTACACCCAGTATACCATAAGCCTCTGAGCTTTAAAGTCTAAGTTCAAGGTAGAAAATGAAAAGAAATGTACACAGATAAGAGCTACTATACACCCTTGAAATGGCAAATCAGCTGAATTTTAAATGTGTACGAGAAAGATTAAAGATAAGCAACTACAACTAGATACTAAACGACTAAATAGCAAAAATACAAAGCAATTAACTAACTATCTCTACACAAAGCCACAAAAACCAAAACAAAAAATTAACTATAGATTTCCAAAAAGACCAAACTAAATAAGTTCCAAATAACACCGTATTAATAGCTTCCGCTTAGCTTGCCCATCAAAATAAACAATACAACATAAGCAATGAAGCTGTCCTAACGAACCTAACTACTAAGTGCTGGCATCACATATTTTATTGTCTTTCGTTTATCATTATTAGACCTCTTTGCCTCTTTCGATGCCTTTTATGTTTTGCACTTTACAGCTTTCATAGATACGGGCTAAGCTGTCACACACATTACTGAGATTAACAAAACAACAAACAAAAATACAGAAATAAAGTAGATTATGCATAGAATGCCTTAGGATTAATACTACAAAAATACCAGTTAACGAACAAAAAAAGAAAATACTGATTAAACACTGCATAAGAATTATGAGCAAGCTAAACTTCTAAGCAAAAAATCTTCAAAATTAAACGTAATAGATGAGGCATTTTTAATTATTGAACGTATATATGAGCTTCTTTAAGCATATTGCTTCAACAAAAACAAAACAACTACGTATTCTTAAAATAATTGCTTGCCTATCCAAAAAGTACAACAATTCCGTAAAAAAGATTCCAAGAAGTAAACAACAAAACGTAGCTTTAGTAAAAATAGTAACAAGTTAGCTTTCAAAATTCCGATTAATGTATGACCAAAACAAGTACTGCTAACACGAAAAGTAGTAGTAATGTAGCAGAAAGTAGTACCTTGCAAAAAGAAAACTGGATAAACAAAAAGTATAGCGTAACCTGACTACCGTACACGACAGATACTAGTTGTAGTGAGCTGCAGTCAGCACATAGTGTGGATTGTCGCGCACCAACCAGAGAAGTTAAACATACAGGCTGTGCGTCTGCATGATATGAAAAACCCAGTGGGCAGTTTACTCTGGCGCGATGTTACGAATGCGCCCCGGTTCAGCACTATAATTGTTATATTCCAGGCGAACCGATTCTGCTTGTAACAACTCTTCACGTGCTTTGGATCTTTGCACCCTTGCTCTTTGGTCCATGTTCACGTCGAAAACCAAAAGGTGTAGGCTCACCCAACAATCTCGTAGGTGCCAATTGCCTTGGCAATGGCATATTTGGCAAAGAACAATGATTTCGCAAGGTTGGCAAAAAATACTTAGGCAAAAACTT
Organism: Trissonchulus latispiculum; assembly: GCA_030248195.1. Lineage (NCBI taxonomy): Eukaryota > Metazoa > Nematoda > Enoplea > Enoplida > Ironidae > Trissonchulus > Trissonchulus latispiculum. Next base: position 22,292 of record JASAND010001998.1, on the reverse strand, counting down.
AGGATTCTTGCTTACGCTCTTACGAATAAACCGATTACGTCTAGAACGAAATTTAGGTGGCATAAAAGCTGATCTTAAAGTATCCACACGATTTTCGCCCGTAGCAACGTTGAACCGACTGTGTCGTTTATGATACGGAATTTCAAATGGCAAAAGATTCCACATGAATTGCCTATCCTTCAACCGAATATCAGCCTTTGTTTGCTTAACCAACAACAAAGCCGCTGGAAAGTAAGCTAACCGTTTCGGGATTAAATGATGTTCTATTCTCGAATTATACGGCATAGATCCCGCTCCACATTGAGACGTCTAACTAGGGGAACCGCTGGACAGTAAATTCCCTCTGGATGTCCTCTAAACTTATCCTCGATGGTTAAGCTTCGTAATAAAGTTCGGCATAACTACTCCTTGACTCATTTCATGATAAGGAGGTGCGTTTTTACCGTTCATCCAACTTCTTGCTGTAATTGCATACGTTCTGTCAATAATAGTCTTCTCTACGATTCATCTCACGGATAATCGGCCTCAACTAGACCTTCAAATCGACACCCTTAGTTTAATTTTACGGCTTGTGTAGCTCAAGAACTGATGAGTTATTTGATTTCTGCAAAAATGACAAGTTTTCAACGGGCCAGTACAAAAAGCGGAAAAGAACTGGAAACGGACTGAGCAAAAAGGTATAAAAAGTGGACTTGTTGCGGACTCTCAGAGAATGGTATAAAATGGGGACTAAATTGATTGGTTAATCGGGTGAAAGCTGACATACAGTATAAAAAAGCCGACTCACATGAAAACAACATATGGGGCTGAACTAAGACCTTTAAAAATCAAGAAAATAAGCTGCCGAATCAGTCTATAAAACGAAAACAAAGCAAAACGGAATCAGAGTGCAAAAACGGGAAATGAAAGCGAAAAAATGTCAAAATATGAATTAGGAAGTGGAATTACGGCTAGTTTGAGGATTAAAAAAGTGGAACAAAACTTATTCTGAAAACTATAATATCTAAATAATTTAATTTTTATTTAAGCTAATTTTAATGAATATAATTTTAATAAACGATTATCTAGTAAATTCATTACTCTAAATCACAAACTGGCAGCAAGTTACATACACACTTCCTGCATCTTTATGATCGCAAATATAGTTATATTCTAGACTGCTCTAGTTACATATCCCCAATCCAGATCTTTAAAATTTTTGTAAAATCTCAAGTTTTTTTCTACCAAATCGCCTACGCTGCTCATTTTCCTTCTTGGACCAACCGCTTAAAGTAGACCTATGAGGTGGTCGGAACAAATTCTATTCGAAATGGCTGCCCTTCACAGGACACTTCGCACAACTGAAAGTTGGTCGCACAACCTTATGGAAGGTTGGACGAAAAAGGAAAACTGGTCAGCGCATTCGAACTTCGAATTAGTCGAAAAATTAAAATTTAAAAAAAATTTTAAAGTTTTAAAAGTTTTAAAATTAAAGATTTTAAAATTTTAAAACTTTAAAAGTTTTAATATTAAAGATTTTAAAATTTTTCTGTTTTCGAAATCAGTCTGTTGCAAAACATACCCAAACGAAATTTCAACTCAGTCGGTGACCACTGGGGGGAGGGGGGTAATCTGGAAAATACACGAAGCCTGTGCACAAGTTAAAGCTTTTCTAGGGTAGGACAGGGCTTGATTCACTGTATTCAGCAGAAAGCAGATTCAAAAATGGTGGTCCCTGAAGGAAAGCCATTGGAGTAAGATATTGAGAATATTTTTTTATTTTAACAACTGTGCAAAAATTAAGAGTTTTGTCAGTGCATAAATGTTTCTGTGTTGAGAAACCGTTTTCCCGTCATCACAATTCTGCCTGCAACACAGTTGCTGCACAGTCGTGATTATATTAATTCGAAAGATCTTGTTGAGCTCTACATTTTTGCTTTTTGAAGCACCATTCTAGCTTCTCTCTGTAGTGAGATACAGCTGATTTTATTTCGGGGTTGAAAACTTCCCATTTCTTGAGCTAACTCTAGCCTTAACCCTTTAAAGGTCACATTTTGGTTTCGCCGAGGAAAAACTCATTTTGCTCATAAATGTGCTAGTTCTGGGCCTCTATTCATAAATTTGTTGTTTAATTTTAGTTTGGCATTGCAGGCGTGAAGTTACAATCCATATCTCCTGAGATATGCTGACCTTAAGATAACACAAAATTTACTTAAAATTAATATTATGCAAAAGAATACAGGAATGTTGCAATTTGCAACGGAAATATTCTGGATGAAAACAATGATTTGGAATGTGTCTTAAGTAAGAAAATACTGATGAAAACCACAAAACTTCACGAAAATAAGCTGATAAGGTTGTACAAAATGGGCATAAAACAAAATAAGGCAATTCGAAATTTGTGATTGGCTGAAATTGTTTGAAATTGCTGAGTTCTTTTCCAGGCATCAAACACATAATTAAACACCTTTTATATTGAGCTAATCACTTCAGCTGACATCTGACCAGCCGGCGTTTGAACGACCTGCTGACAGACGGCCTTCGGGCGGCCAGCCTGTGGTCGACCGGCCTGGGAGACCAGAATAGTGGGAGACCTGGGAGACCAGAATAATAGAATAATAGGAACAGAAGAATTCTACCTTGCTGACTGCTCGTCGATAATCTCTCTCTATTTTATCAAGATTGGTGCATTTCTTAGTAGACTGCCATATTTCAACCAATCATAGTCTTGTTTATTGTTTGCTAAAAGGTGATTGGTTGTGACAACAGGCGGAGCGTAGTACAGCCTTTTAAAGTGCCATATCTCAGGAGATATAGAAACCCATAAAGGGTTAAAATGAAACTAAGGGTGTCAATTTGAAGGTCTGGTCGAGGCCGATTATTTGTGGCATTGTAGTCTTCTAAATGCTATTCCGTACTCTGCTATCATAAAAATGTAGTTTTTGCAAAAATATGACCAAATTTTTTCCAGCGATTGTGGAGAATTTACTATGCAAGCTAGAGCGCTGTTACCTACTAGACGTGTTTTACACAAAAATACCCAGGGATCCTTTTTTAGTTGCCTTGCTCCGAGTGCTGCTTTCTAGCTAAAGTGATCGCTTGCCAAAGTTGGGAAAAATAGGTAAAATCCAGGTTGCGCATACATTTTAGCTAAATGTAATTTATTAGCATTATTATTTAGCATTTTAGCTAATTTAGCTTTAAAACGAAGAGCGGTTTCATAATAATCAGGTCTCCAGCTATTTGATAGTGGAATCGAATTATATGACCGATACCTCACGAAAAAATTTACTTTAGTCTGCAAAACATGTGGAAAATTAAATTATTTTGAAAATGCAGTAAAATGATTTCCGAGAACTAAAGTTAGTTTCATTATATTCATTAGAAAAAACAAATGTTAAGCTGCATTTTGATATTAAAATGGCTTCTTAACTCCAATGAGTGGATGAGTAATACGGGTTCAAAGTTGATGTCTCCAAAAGGAATGAAACTTAAATGAACTTATTTTTCAATATAAAGTATCCTTTTATATTCTGTTTACTTCCGCAAAGACTACTGAGAGTACAATGCCGGGCAGAATCTACAAGGAGTATTTTGAACACACTTCTGTCGACATGGGAGATATAATCCTTAATAACTTTGTCATGTGTTTTGCAATTAAATAATTAATATTAGTGAACTTTTTAAATAACAGAGTTAAACAAAGCGCAGAGTTTGGTGTGATGGATAACTTTGGCAAATTGTGGTGTGGGTAGACCCGACCAACAAAAACCGTAACCGTAGAAGGTCGACAATAGAGTCAAGACTCGGGGTCCAGAACATGTTCAGTGTATCTTGACAGATATTTGACGATTTAATTTCCTCATTTCTGGAAGACAGATAGCAATAGCAGTTGTTGATAGAAAAGAATCCTTCAATTCCCTCTGTGCGCTGCGCATTGGAAACCCCTAAAGTCCACACAATTGGCAGACATTATCATTAAATCAAAATTATTATCATTAAATAATACATTAAAATAAAATTAAAATCTCATTGACAGTGTTAGCGAGCTTTTGTCAGACCACCAGGGTCTCTCAGATGTGACGGCGCGACCGCCCCTTTACCTCCCTGTTTCTGCTCAGTCAACTGTTTTAGCTTATATCGCAGGCAGGAGCTTACTTTGAATTAATCTCTACAACTCCCCCTCCCCTCCCCCCCAGTGGTCTGAAGTCGTTTTGTTGGCCAATTGAGTTGAAAAGATTGAAATAGTTTATTTTTTAATTTTTGAAATCTTTGTGTCGACCCATAGCACGTTCATCGAATAATAAAGCCGACTTCTCACCACTGGGGGTGGGAGGCTGTGGGTTAAACCCGTTTACTTTATATACCTACTTTATATAGTTCCTGGGGAAAGTGCAACAGGTCGAAAACATTTTTTCAAAGTTTGGGCCCAAAAACTAAAAACCGATCCGGGAAATGAGCTCTATAGCTGATGGTTATTCCAACAATGAACACTGGCAAGAACCTCATAGAATGTAGAGTCACTATCAAAAACTTTGGTGAATTCCCAGAAACGTTTGGACTAATGGGCGGGCACCCTTCTAAATTTATAGTTAGCTCTAGTTGGTACTGAATCATCAAGGTATATTTATCTAACATTGAATTACTAATCTTTTCATTAATTAACTGCTGCTTTTTTCATGAATGAAGAAATGTTGATAGTCAATTTGTAATCTGTACTTTTCTGACTAATAGTCATCAGTCTAATTAATTTATGCAAATTAATACCCTGTGGATAAAAACACAGCTTGTTGATAATCCATTAGGGGATCCATTTTTTCTTCAAAACTCAGCTGAAAATCGGAAAGGAATTGAATTTAGCTTAGAGTTATAATGGAGGGCGTCTTTATTCTAGTTTCTGTGTAGGTAGGTGGGCTTAGATTGAGAGTGATTTACGTAAACCAGCGGAAATATTACTAATCACTTTTGACGTCCACTTTAAATTGAAGTTGTAGTGCTTCAACCTCCACGCAGGCTGCCAAATGTCATGTTTTCATGATATAAGACCTGCTGTTTCAGGCAGTATAGCTTCAGTCTTTAGTTAATGCTTAGACTTAGGCTTAAGTGGTAACCTTAAAGCGTAATGGAACCAAGCCATCGGGTTCTACTTTACCTTTTGCTGTCCGAAACTCGTTTTGCATTAGGATATAACCGGTGTTGTGTAACGATCACTAACGTATCTACTCTTTGCACAACAATTCTTGAGTCACGACTCAATCCAAGACCTAATTTGAGTCAGGCATCTTGGACAGAGTACTTCTTGATCCAGGCCGCACTTTTCTTGGACCCGCCCTAGATTCTTCCTGAAATGTATTTTTGCAACAATCAAAGTTTGCAACTGTATTTTGTTTTTTTATCCACTCATCAAACGTAGGTAATCGAAATAGTTTCTATTACTAGAAATTATAACATCAAAAAACAGAAAATAGACCTAAATTTTATTCAAGTTTTAGAATACTTGCATTGGCTAGTCTGCTTGCCGTCCGATCACCGAAGTCTATCAGATTCTAGTCAAAGTAAAATAACGTTTGTATCTTCGAGACTCGAGATTCTCGAAATTTCGAGTAAGGAAAGCAATATCGGCCACATGATTATTCATTCGGTTTAGGACCGGCGTCTGGCTATGTGGTTTAATACACGGAAAAGGCAGAGCGCCACCCCACAGTCCTGATTTCTTGTCATATGTTGAATTTTTTCCTAGATTTTCGATAATCTAGAACCAAGAAACTCAATAAAAGCATTTGCTGAGCTCGTTGGTCCAATAAGAATACATTTGTGACCATGAGTCATGGTGAACTTTTGAACCGCTGATTTCCCTGGCGTAAACTTTATACTAAGGGTTCAACAATGCCTGTGCTTGGGGGAGTGGGTGGGATAATGACCTGGAGCCCACCAACCTCCAGAATCCGGATTTTTCCAGTTTCTTGGGCTAAAAGCCAGAAAAATCCGGTTCACCTCCCCACCCCCCAAATTTGCCTTCTGCACATGTCTGGTTCAACATCAAAAACTAGAACTTAATCACATGTTTATAAATGTTTAAATAATTATTTATAGTCTAATAATCCAGCTAATTGTTGTTTAGATAATTTTTAGCCCTATCCCGGATTGCCATAACATTGGAAGCCCTGGAGGTTTTAATTACTTTATTTGATTGAACTTTATGAACCACCATCACCGGGTGTTCAACTGAAAATGCCAACCTTGTCACTGCTGAGACTGACAACTGGCTTACTGATAATTCTGACTTTGTATTCTGTTAACGGTACCATTAAGTATTTGCCTTACTCCTATTCCCATGTATTCTGGGGAAAGAATCGACAGATTGTCGATGTTGCAAAGATTCCGAATTCCAACAAAATTTTGCTGGACCCATCGGCTATGTCATCACTAAAGGACTATTTCTTGCGACTGAAACAGTACAATGACTGGGTTAAGTCCAACTCTGTATTTTAGTTTGTTGTAAATTTGGTTTACATTAAATTATTGATTGTTGATGACCTGTTTAATTCCAATTCGCTGATATTTTTTCAATACGCTCCACTTTCAGTTGGCTATATATAGGTAGCTGCATTGGGGATCAAGTAAACAATCTCCCCGTTCAAAGGTGCTGAGTGATAGTAATGTTAAAAATTGACTGTAACTAGTTCACTAGTCAATGTATTAAGTATTTAACAGAGTGGTGGCACAGCTATCAGCTAGACACCGAATCATTGGAAAACTAGGCAAATATATAAGCAAAATACCATTTATGCAGCATTTGCCAAAAACTGAAACTGAAACTGAAACAATTCTGGATCGCCGAAGTAAACTGAAACTGAAAACAAAATGGACTAGTTGGTTGGCTCAGCAACCAGTCCATTTTAATTACAGTGTTCTCAGATCCATATTCCACACAGTTCCATGAATGGGCAACTTTAGTTGGATAGGTTGTTCGACTTCGACTTCCACAATTCGGACTGGACAATTTGACATTCATCACAATCTTACACTCAACAAAGCTTCCAGTTATCACGAACGAACGACTGCTAACTTTACCACCAAACATTCATTTCAAAAAAAGTAAAGTAAAAAGTAAAGTTCATCACGGTCACCGTCAAGTGGAACCTCTTTAGTTAACTTAAAGGTACTTGACAATACCTATTATCTAGGTATTTTATTACAGTATATAAATTGTTTGTTTATACATTATCACTAACAGAAAAACCAAAATATGTCATATTTTCAGAAAATTTTCTATTTTCCGACCGTAGCCGGCGCTACAGGCGGCGGTCCACAGAGACCAAAAAAGCAGGGATAAATATCCCCATAGTCAATTCCTAGCCGTTTAGGGTTGACCGGACTGACGGCAGCGCCCAACAGAAATCCCTTGTTATCACTGGTTAGGTCCAGGTTCCCGTTCAGATCAAAGGGTATATAGTATCCGTCCTTGGTCACAATCGGGATCTCAAACTGGCCCGTTATATGTTTGCCGGATCCGTCGTTTATCTCGGCGCCCAGGCCCAGGTCAAAGATAGACGGATAGGCGGGCAGGACGGAGCTGTAGCCGGGCGGAGTTTGAATCGGTCGATATCCATAGGGCAGGGTCACCTGCCTTTTTCGCCGGGACAGGGCGCCTGGACCGCGGGCCTGGCCGGCCAGGCCCGGGAACAAAGCCTGCCCGGATTCAGGGAAAAATTCCTGATGAAGGATGGACCAGGCTTCCACCTCCCGTACCAGAGCCTCCTGCTGAGCCCTTTGCTGTCGCTTCACTTCGTCGGCGGCTTTCATCAGCCGGTCGTAGGCTTGAGCCTTTTCTGCCACCGTTGTTGGCTTGCAATCTGAAATAAACAATTTTTTTTTTGGTCTATCTTTCTTCCCTCTCCCTTCAAAAATGTAAGTCTATTCTTTTCTTTTCTCAATCCCAATTTACCAAACACACATCTAACACCCCCGTCGCTATCCTTTTCCAATCGCCATCTCGCTGCATAACAAACAAACACACTTTAACCCTTAACTTACCACTAATCGTCTAATCCAAATCTCGCGATCTCAAACCCTTGTCTTCATCGCTATCAACATCTTCTTAACTTCCTCTATTTACCCAATATACAAACTCTGACCTCCTCAATGTGGTTCCCTCTCAAGTGAATGCTTACTCTACATCACCTCCCCCTTCCCGCTTCTCCCACCGTCCTATCTACCTTCCTCTCTTATCCCACAATATATTGTCCTTATCCAAAACTTTTCATCCCCCTTACCCTCCTTTAAATACCCTCCCACCATAAACCAATTCATATTACCCCTTCCCTCCTACACTTAACAAAACCTTTTTCTATCTACCCTCCCTCCATCTAACTTTCAATAATACCCTTTTCATCCTTCCTCACACACCACCATACACTTCATCTCCATCACAATATCACTTTCCTACTATCCTATCCATTCCAACTAATTATCATTACTTCTCCCCATCCATTCTCTCTCTTCCTCCTTTCACACATCTATATAACCTCACACACTATCCACATTCTTCCTCCTCCCTCCTTTCCTTTATATTCATATAATCCTCTTTCCATCCTTCCCCCCTTCTCCCATATCCATAATCAACCATCTCCTCCTTTTTCCTCTCCATATCTCCCCCTCCTCCCCTCTCCCCCCTCTTTCTCTCCCTCTCTTTCTTCTTCCTTCCTCTCTTCCTCCCCTTCTCTCCCTTCCTCTCCCTCCTCTCTCTTTCTCTCTTCTCCCCTCTCCCTCCTCTTTCCCCCTCTCTCCTCCCTCTCCCTTCCTCTTCCTTCTTTTTTCTCTCTCTCCCCTCCCCTTCTCTTCCTCTCTTCTCCTCCCCTCATTTTCTCTCCCCCCCTCCTTCTCCTCTCTCCTCCTTTTCCCTTCCCCTTTTCCTTTCTTCCCTTTTTCTTCCTCCTTCCTCCCTTTCTTTTTCTCTCCTCCTTCCCTCTCTCCTCTTCTTCTCTCCTCCCCCTCTTCCTTCCTCTTTCCCTTTTTCCTCTTCCCCCCCTTAAATACCTCTTCTCCCTTCTTCCCTCCTCCCCCTCTCCCCCTCCTCCCCCTCCTTCCCCCTCCCCCTCTTTTCCTCTTCTCTCTCTTCTCCCCTTTCTCCCCTTCTCCCTTCTCTCCTCTCCTCTCCTCTCCTTCCCCCCCTCTCCCTCCCTTCATCTTTCTCCCCCTCCTCCCCTCCTCTCCTCCTCCTCTCCTCCTCCCCCCCCCCTCCCCCCTCCCCTCCCCCCCCCCTTCTTCTCCCCTCCTCCCCCCCCCCCTCTCCCCTCCCCCCCCTCCCCCCCCCCCCTCCTCCCCTCTCCTCTTCCTCCTCTCTCTCCTCCCTCTTTCCTCTAGAAAAGAGAGGGAGTAGCTCAGAGTGATGTCGACGAGGTTTTGAGACTGCTTCTGGTTACTTGGTTGAGTTGTTTTGACCACCCTTATTTCATGGATTACGCTACGTCTTCAGGTGGTGGAAATCACATTATGATATCTAATGCAGACAGAAACAATTAAATACACGAAAACTGTTTTGCTAGTTATCTCATTAGACATGTAGTGCTGTTGACCGGCCGGCTTTTAAGCTTGACTGGTCAGCTTTGCTTTCGAACCTGGTCGGACAATATTATATAGCGTGCATTTGTAGTAAGTTACGTCTCTATTTAAAAGCTTTATGATATAATGACGAACAACAGCAAACATAATACCTACCTATCAATATAACACCGGAAAGCAAAAGAATAACAGCAGCAGAAATCATTATTCAATATGAAATCGCTGAAAATGTACAAAAATAAAGTTAACTTTAGATATGAGTTTAAACTCACTCGTTCGCCCCCGGGCCAAACTCCCTAAGATTAGATAGTTGGCATTTTCTTGGAATGGGAGCTGTTAAATTTTGCGTCGCGGAGTTTCGACCATGATGACCTTTATGGGCATCCTTACTCCTCCTATAACATGCCTGTAGACGTTCTCCTACGGGTATTTCCGCTACAAGAAAACACCAATCATCTAACGTTAGAACTAAAAACAAATTGTTCCTACCAACACCCAGAACTAAATCAACAATATGTACAATAAGATCAGAAATAGTGAAACAAGTAGGATTTTGTAGCTTTAGTTTACACTAGGACAATTACCAGACGAAAACTGTTATTACAAAACCTCCTAGTAACAATTATGAAACAAGTATGCAATTTGCGGGTAATTTTAAATTTTATGAAACAGGATTTCTAATCAACAGTTAAGGTATCCTGCCGACGTTTCATTAATCAGTGACAAAAGATATTAACTTTTTGTCTCTGTTATTATACACTGTTAAAAATCTAACGTTCAAACTTTTTAACATTCTAATTTACAGTGACGTAAACGAGTTATATCTTAAAATGAAGCATAAAATATCTAACAAAGTTGGGTTTGCGAAGCGATTATATGCGCAGTTTCGATTTCCGTATATAGTTTACAGGTTTACTAGTTGGTCAGAACACTGTTACCAAGAGTTAATAATAGCAAGAGTACGACACCGTACCCTTGCTAGGGTAATTGGCCTGTCATATGCTCGGAACATAAAACTCGGGGGGGGGGGTCACGGTTAACACAGTTAACCATGTGTTTATATGCGTTTGAACTAAAATGAATCTGATTGACTAATCCCCTACCTTATGTCAAAACTACGTGTATAAGGTGACCCCCCGAGATCTCGGAGGGGGGGGGGGCTCAGCTTAACGTTGTTAAGCGTGTGTTTATATGCGTTTGAACTGAAATGCATTTGATTGGTTACTTAGCTATCGTAGCCCTCACCAGTGCATTTCAATAGCAGCAGCTAAGCAGCCAATCAAATGCATTTTAGTTCAAACGCATATAAACACACGCTTAACAACGTTAAGCTGAGCCCCCCCGAGATCTCGGCCTTAATGTGCCGAGTATCTGACAGGCCAATTACACTAGGAAGAGTCCCGTGTCATACTCTTCCTATCATCAACTCTTGCTGTTACCAACCTAGCCATAAGAACCTGAATGATCAACCCACAATGCCCACAATGCCTCCATCAATGCCAACCCGCGTGTTCAATTAGAGCCACGAATTTAGGTACATGCTCTGACCGAGTGTCTGGGTTTCGCGAAATATTTTCTCATTCACAGCTAGCTACAGTAAGTGTGCTCTGACTGTAAGGATTGCACTGAACTATCCTGCCACGGGATGAAAGTCATTCCAACAAGTGACATGCGCTTACGACTTGCGTCAGACACGCGGCAAACAACAGCCTCTGAATCTGCCTTAATAGAGAAAATGACGGTTCTATTCCGATCTCAGACGCAACAACCGTATTTCATTCATCGGTGCACCGAAAAACGGATATACTCAACAGCGAACTCAAGTTCAACAGCTGTGTATCTATTTTCTGAGAATTAATTTTGTTGAAACATATCCAGAACAACAACAAACTAGAAAAGCTCTTTAACGCTTTCTTGACCTAAGACCACATACGAGACATCCTTGATTCCATGGAATCTTTCTGTCGATACAGCCGAAGCATAGATCTCGCATCGCTGAGCACAATAACCTTATTTAACAACTCCAGGACCACAGGTTTAATAAATATTTCAAAAGTAACCTAAGCAAATGAAGTCCCTGTGGCAGTTAGGTTACTTTGGAAATTTTGAACTCATTTTACCTACACATTTTTAATTTTTACAAAATTGTAGCGCTCTAGGAATAGTGTCGGGCTTGTGAACCCGGCCGGCAGCCAGCCCGTCCAGCCGGCCGGCAGCGTCAAACCGGTCGTTTTCAAAAATTGCTATTTGTTTTAAACAAGAATTTATCCAAACTGCATCAATCAAACTGCAAAGAATTTCACAGAACATTTTTCTCACTATTGTCGAGGGGCATTTTTCTTGTTCAAACTTTCACAAGGTTGTGTAATTTTCATTTGAGTGTCGAAAAATCATGAATTTTCGAAAATATTCACTTGGCGTTAATTTCCCGGGTTATAGGCAACTTCTGGCGAAACAAAGAAAAATGAGCCTCGGCAAGATTCAGCACCTTCGGTTGGTTTAGAGCAAAGTGTGACCAATTTGCTCAGATGGTTGATATCCTTACTTAAAAAAGGTCTATCTCCTCTGTGTAAATCACTCTAGAAAGTAGTTACATAAAGTTTGACTATGTTAAATATCAGCAACTTCGAAAGGTTGAAATCAGGATCTGAAAGAACTGAAGCAAATTGTCCAGGGCGGGAATCGAACCACCGAGCTTTGGATCTAGAGTATAACACTCTACCAATGAGCCACATCCCCGGACAGCGATACTAGTTTACTAAACTGATTTCAACCTTTCGAAGTTAACACACAGTATCACTAAAATGTCCCCATTTCAAGCTTTAAAATGATGTATCATTTGCTATATAAGTCCTTAAAATGAATAAGTTATGACTTTTTGAAAATGGCTGCGGTAAACGTTACCGCCACCTTAAATCTCGCTATTCCCGGCACACCTATCTGCTCGTGCTCTTCGTAGCCGAATCTATTATCAGTTCATTTATTTACATTTAGCAACATTGGCGTCAAAACATACAAAGCAACACTAAAAGGTGCTAAACAATCTCGGAAGACATATAATATAAAAGTACAACACAAATATGTATATAACATGCAATAAAAGAAAGGACGACTGCGTGCTATAAGGTTGTTCAGGAGCAGTAAAAAAAGCATAGCCCCAAGCCGGACACGATCCAATCTTTGGGCCCACCAATTACAAGGTCCGCTCACGGACACTCGACAATATCGAGTCAGCAGCAAGGAATCGTTTCTACGCTTTTCTAGAAAACATCCCTTCTTTCAGACCTGGGGGGCGGGGAAGGGACCACCTCTAAATCTTGCCTCGAAAACTTAGTTTTTCGACACTTTTGGCAAATCGTCAAAAAGTAAATGGGGATTGCAGAAAATAACAACCGATTTTTAATGACATCGTTCAAACACCAGGGTCCCCATTTCCAAACAGCACATGTTTTCTTCAAAACACAGGTTTTTTCAAAACCATCTTCTCGATTAAAAAAATGACAACAATTTTACATCCCCCCTCCCAAATAAATCTAATTAAAACAGTAAAACTTGGTATCAACAGAACAAAACAGAAGCAGATAAAAACGTATACGTACGTACACAACATCAAAGCCAGAAAGACAAAGAGAAGGCTAAGTTATGATTATGACCAACAAAGCAACAAACATTACATCAAATCATTAAATATAGGCCCATAAGATCTCAGTATATACGTATGGATGTGAATTTTCCAAAAGTAAACTAATATCAGTCTTTCTTTCTGTGTGCGTTTTTGTTTTCTGGCACAGTTTGATGACTACAATAAAATAAATTCAGGAAAACGGACCATTAATTTGCAAATTTTCCTTTTGACTAGATCCTAGTTTTTTCTACGGAACAGTCCCAAACAACGCAGAAAAACTGCTACTACCGCTGTCAATATGGTTATTGAGGGGAAATAGTTTAAAGCAATTTAGTAGCATTATTCATGTAGTGGCAGCAAAGAAAACGCAATATATTATATACATCACAAAACTTCATACATTTAATATGAACCAAAACAACACAAAATGATGTCCTTATACGTACGCAGGTCTAATGAAATGCAAATAGATGATATTGTAAAGCAAATGATGTATGCACAAATAAGCGCTTAAAAATCAAAACGTGACCTCAAAAAGTTTTCCACACATGCATTTCAACGGCTGGGGTAGTAAGTATATATATACAGATGATATACATTAAATAGGAACGAATCATTAATGTTCTATAAGACGTCACAAGACCGTCGAAAAACGCTCCAAAAACCCAAAAACTGTCAAATTAAAATGCAATGCTCACATAATGTATATACAACAACAATATGCATATAAACAGTCAAAGAAAAAGAAATAAAAGCAAATTTGGTACTTTCAAATCACAACATGACCACAAAAAGCAAAGAAATATAAAATAAATACATCTAAATCAGAAACTGCATGTCTGACAAAAATTCTCACTGCAATTTCAAACGGATTAGTCACAATTAGTCACACAAGTACTGTAAGTAAAGCTCTGAACTTTCTTGTTTAAATTAATAAAACCGTTGGTCTAACTACATAAAACTACAAAAAACCCACAGTTTATTTAAAATTTCACCGCGCAGAAAAAAAGGACAAAATTGAGCCTCCCAGTCAGAAATTCAGACAAACAAGCAGACATTAAATCCAGGGCATGAATCTCCAACCCCTGTATTAATAAAATTCACAAGAGACACATGACACAACCCAGATCAGGGTTCTTGTGACTTTCAACAGGAAACTTGAAACAGTACAAATAACCCGAAAGGTCACTGCAACTTCAACCTGTCTGCTAATTGGTCAGTCAGTCAACTGAGCACAGTGCAAGCAATAAAGGATAAAGATTTCCGCCGGAGAGCGCTCCCATAATTACCGGTAGGATATGGATATCCATTTCAGGGATGTAAATTTCGAAAGATAGATATATAATTTCAACCGTGGAAGGTGGACCGGCAGCCCAGGCCTAAAACTCATAAAAAAAAGGTAAAGTGACCACTGGAAAGAACTCCAACCTACAGAGGGTTATAGGGTGCCGATGCTTATCTCTGGATTCGCAGCCCGAAGCCAGGAGTGACAACTCAAATGTTGACTACATCGGTGGAAGGGGGCAGCCCTTCATCAGACTTACGCCAGAACACAGACTCCTGTTACCTTCCCACCGCAGTGGTACAACTCATAGCGTTGCATAAAGCTAATAACATGTTACTAAAATTGTTTGTCAATCGTTATGCAGCTAAGAATGTCCCCAGGTTTACTTGATCCAACAAAATGCATAAAAAACAACTAGGTAAAGGTTTTGGACGTTTTCCTGGAATTTTCTTATCATACCAGACTACTGATAAAAAGAAGTGTGTCGGTTGTTAGACGCAGACACAAGGAGGCGTAGTCACAAACTGACAGCTCGCTCCAGCACACTTTTTAGAACCTGATAAACGTATATGATAAAACAACGTTTCAATTTTCCAATAATTATTTAACATAATGCAAAGGTGCACCTTGGCGTAAAAGAGTGGTCAAAAAGTCTACCACAAAGTCCATTACGTAAGTTACTTTATTACTCTGACCCTACTTGACTCCCAATCTAACGAATTATTGTTTAGTGACGCCAACACTTTGCAAATGCTAATAATGCTTCTTGTGCTATCACTTGCTCCGTTAGGTAGGAAGGCTTAAACAGCAAACAAATTGTTTTTATAAGTCATAAGAATTGAAGAACATAATTTTTCAGCTGCATTCATACAAAGACTTTTGGAAGCATTCCAAAATCTTTTCCAGCCAAAATTTATGTATCATGCCCACACCTATACATAATCTATACATTTAATCAAAACAGCTTAATTGAACCTTATACTATCAGTTCAGTTCACATATTACGCACACAAACAACGGAGACAAAATGACAGATCATTTAAAGAGAGAGAAAAGAACAAAATGGGTAGTGCATATGCAAACCAACGGAGCAATCAGAAAAGGTCGGGGTGGAATAAAGAGACTAAGCATTACACAAATTTAAGAGGAAAAAACCAATAAATGCCGGGGGAAAGGAAAGCCAATAAATACATAGATATAGGGCCAGAGTCATGCAGGGGTAGTGGAGAGAGAAGAACCAAAAAACTGTCAGGGAATGGGGGAGCACGGGGTTGGGTGGGGGGGCAAATTGGGGGGATCGTTCTTTATGAATCACAATGATCTTGAAAGATGAGCTTTACAAAGGGCTTCTGTTCGTCCAGTTCTGTGGTACAGAAGGGACAGACGGGTCGAAAACTGTTGGAGCCGCGAGGCAACGGAATTCTGGACCAGTACCTGAAATAGAAGAAACATCCAGATAATGGAGGTCCATTCATACATCAATTCACACACAGTATGGAGCTTATAATCTGGGGTTTTTAACTGGGGGAGGGGGGATGGGAGCTCCCAATTTTTAAGTTTCCCCACTCGGCCCCCCACTCGTTCCCGTCCCCACTTTCTTGGGCTTCTCGCACTCACCCTAGGATTCCTAGAAATTTATTACCAAAGTTTCAGGATTTTTGGGCAAATTTTTCAAAAATTATCCGGCTTCGCAGGAATGTTTTGGTCAAAAATCGTCATTTTGGTGCTAAAACTTAATTGTTGAGCACATTTTAGGTTAGTTATAGGAGCACATCGGAAAATAGGCTATTTTATACTGTATTTCTAGCGTTTTTAGCCCATTTTATCCCCCCACTTTTGGACCTCCCCCCCCCTTATTTTTGCCTAGAAAAACCCCAGTAATAGAAAAAGTAAAACACGCCAGAATACGCAATATCCTTAGCTTGCAATATGCTAGAAACATTAAGACCGAAATCACAGGCGGGAGGTCTCAGCGTGTCAACATATCGAAGGTGCCGTATTTGTAAGAAATTGGCTGCACCGAAACAGCCTACACCTTCAACACTACGCACGCCAAAATTCAGTCAAAAAGAAATTTACACTCGTAATAATTGAGGGACAAGTTGCTAACCGTTTCGAGAAATGATGGACCTTTCTGGGCCCGCTACTTGGCTCGGAAAACATTTTAGATAGCCAAAAATAACACAGCGAGAAGTCCACATTATAGCCAAAAATAACACAACGAGAAGTCCACATTACTATAATGTTATGCATACCGGACGGTTCGTAAGGAAGCCATATGGCCACAAGGAACAAATGCGTAGTTGGGCTTCTCTGAGTCTAGATGAAATGCCGTTTCCATACCCATGCTAACCTGAGTAATGGCATCGGACTGAAAACAAAATTTGGAATTCGCACCTGGGCCGCGTTGCAAAAGATTCTCCCCAGTATCCTCCTAGAAGGGTACTTAAGAGGTTGTCTAGGAGCTATTTAGGAGGGAGTTAGGAGCCCTCCATCTTTTAAAACTCGATTCGCCTAAACAATCACCTAAGCATAACTGAGAAATTTTTTGAGAATCTTTTGCAACGCTGCCCAGCTTTACGTTACGAGCACTTGAAGATGCTAAACACGAGAAATGGAACATTTGTACAGACAGCTCTACTTTATTTAAACGGCTCTTTTAAAGTTTTAAGTCTAAAAATTGCAACCTACAGTTAATTAACCGAATCTTTCTAGGGCACAATAATTAAAAGAGTTGCATCAGTTGATTTTATTACTCGACTACTGGGCTAACACTAAACGTACGAGCTAGAAAAATCTAATCTATAAAAGACTTAATTCTCCATTTTCAATTCTAATTCTTCATTGCCAGCCGTTCCTTACCTCAACATAGCACAGGGGGCACTCGTGCATCTGCCCTTCATTTTTGTGACCCCAGGCGTGTCCGCCCTGTATGTGACCACAGCCAAAGTAGACAAAGGGCAACTGTTCACTGATAAGCGGGGGCGGGTGGCCCGTAGTTGAGGAGAGGGCACGATGTCGACCCCGAGGGATGACCAGGGTATTGAGGCTGACCGGACACTGGGGCCGACCGGCGTTCAGTTCGTCCAGAACGGACTCAAGCTGGCGTTTACTCTGAAGTATAGAAAAGAAAAAATCACAGAATAATCAAAAAAACTAGAATTGATAGGAGTATTTTGCACGTCATTGTGAGTTTTGGTTGATTGATATAATCACAAGAGTACGTAATAACTAAGAGTACATATGTTACCAGGCACACTATCTGTTTATCAGAGCAAAAACTATGATCTGCACGATAACGGCTGACTCTCCTCCCCCCCCGAAAATCAGTAGGTACCTGGTCGAAACGGCGTTCGCTCACTCGCCCTATGCTTGTGTGTTAAAGCTCTATTGTGGGCGTGGTGCTAAGGGTTATAGTATATGGTTTTATGATTCTTATACACATTCTAGTATATAGTCAAGCGGGAAAAAAACCCACTCACCAATGCGGGAAAAAACCCACCCCCAGTGTGGGCTTACCGGTATGAGCTATCTAGGATTTTATTAGCCTATCTTGAAGAGCATCCAAAATAACCCTGGAGGGTGTATTATGGCAGCTCCCTATGCTTCCCTGCAAATTTTTTGGGACTTTGAAATTTTTGGAAATTTTGGTCCGACCAAGTGCCGAAATTTGGCAAACTTTGCCGGGCCACCCTGAACTACTGGAAAGACTTAGACCAAAGCGGATTATATGTACCTGTAGGGCATCTGTTGCGCTTCATGATGATATATGCCACACTGCTCTGACCCCTCCGGTGCGACCTGGGGGTGACCTGGAGTTGGCGGGAAAAAACCCACGGCGGGAAAAAACCCACTTTTCAAAATTAAATTTTTTTCTAACCATTGACCGGAAAGGTCAAACCAATACATACATTTGTTTAATAGAGCCTATAGATTAAATTGGTATAGGTTTTACTCAGGGTTTTTTTTTGTGCATTTTATTGTGCATATGCACTTTTTTTCCAAAATGCACACTCAAATTTAAAAATGCACACATAAATGCACAGTCAAAGTTTGCTTCCGCTAACCACAAAATGCTCTAAAAAATTTCCAAAGTGCTTAAAATATTAAAAAAAGCTCTAGCTTTTAGCTGGGGGCTGCCGCCCCCAGACCCCCGCTTCCCTTACTATTTTTCGGTCATGGCATGGCCGCAACGACCTTACTTTGTTTTATTCTTCTTTACTAAAGCCACTAATTAATTTTTTAAATTTTTTTGCTATAGGTTGTAAGTATTTATACATATTATTATATATACTGTGCGTTCCTTCATCGTCAAAAATAAACGGCTGAAGCCAATTTCTCTTAAACTATTTCTTTACATTTTCTTCCTCTACAACGGTTCGTCGCGTACAATGCTAGCTCTCATTTCCGTTTATTAATCAGTTAAAACGGTAAGAAATTGTTCATAAAAATTTCTTTCGTGTCCAAAATTCCAAAAAATTCTCAGCTTCTGAGGGACTCCGTCCCCCAGACCCCCCGGCATCGAGTTTCAATCAAATTTCTTCTTTATATAGATATTAGCGGGGCTGGACTACATCAATCCGCAATAATTTGGCAATAAATTGACAACCCTATCTTGATTTTATGTTCTTCACAATTTTTAGCTTGTATATATGTATATATAGTTAATAGGTTCCCTGCATTGCAGATGTCAAAACCCGACACCTATATACGTTAATAAATTTGTTAGTTATGCATTTGCGTAAATATCAGTATACACGTGTGCTAACCAGTTAAGATCTAAAATCATGATTAAAACATTAACTACAAAAGTGTGGGATTCCAGTTAAAGCCAAAAATAGGTAGAATACAAATTTACGGCCAAAAATGTACGTTATAGTTCAAAATAAGCAATTTTTAAAAATGCACACATTTTTTCCAAAATGCACACTATTTTTTAAAAATGCACAAAAAATGCACACTTGTCCGCGACCAAAAAAAAACCCTGTTTTACCTGGGTTCGTACTGTTATGGGTGGTCCAGGGGGTCTAAATCGGACACGGTGCCATTTCAAGCCAAAATTTCAATTTTGACCAAAAATGCTTATTTTTGCCTTAAAATGGGTCTAGTTTGGCTCTAAATACAAGAAAAACACGTTTTCTACACGATAGGATGCTTAAAGTGCCGAAAATAAACAATTTTTAAAAATTTCCAAAATTTGCCTATGTTTATGTGTTAAAGATACAACATTTTCAAATGACCACATGACCTCAATTTTAGTACAAAAACTAATATATTTTGATGCAGTTGTACTAAAAACAACCCGCTCTTTCATTTGGAATGGTTAGAAATGCTCCTGGCAACTTGCCAAAAAATTTTTGGGGTGGGTCTTTTCCCGCATACGGGTTTTTTCCCGCAGTGGGTTTTTTTCCCGCCAGTTTGGGACAATTTTTCTCGCTAACGGCATACCCTAGAGAGGTGTTCTATAGCTCATAAGAAAGCTTACGACTAGGCCTAGCTACCTGTATAATCAGCATTTCGATATGTCAAACCATTAAAAAGTTCTGGCCAAAAATCTGAAAAGTGGGTTTTTTCCCGCTTGACTTGCGGACAAGTGTGCATTTTTGTGCATTTTTAAAAAATAGTGTGCATTTTGGAAAAAATGTGTGCATTTTTAAAAAATTGCTTATTTTGAACTATAACGTACATTTTTGGCCGTAATTTTGTGTTCTACGCATTTTTGACTTCAACTGGAATCCCACGCTTTAGTTGATGTTTTGATGACGATTTTAAATCTTAACTGGTTAACACACGTATATATACTGATATTTAGGCAAATGCAGAACTATACAAACTAACGTATATAGGTGTCGGGTTTTGACATCTGCAATGCTGTGAACCTATTAAGCGCAAAATTTTGAATAACATAAAATCAACATAGGATTGTCAATTTGCTGCCAAATTTACTTATATAATTCAAGAATTTCTTCAAAGTAACGATAAAATCCGAGCTGAAATTACGTATTGGTGTAATTCAGCCCTGTTCTGCGGGTAACCATTTAATATACATATATATCTAACGTATATATATGTGGTAGCAAAACTGCACATGTTGGCAAATGTGCACATTTGCCAGTCATTTTGGACAAACTGCACTTTCTCCAGCCGAAGACTGGACAAACTGTTCCAGAAAGCGCGCATGTCAAGTTTCACCAATTTTCACTGGAAAAACTGCACTTGTGAGCATCTCAGTCAGTTTTGCCAACTCAACGTTGGCCAAACTGAGGAACGTCTAAAACAAAGTCTGACTGATGAAACCTTCCCTTTTTATACTGCACAGAAATAGGGGTCATGATGAAAATTTTCAATAGTTTTAATAATTCGGCAACTGTTAATTTCAATGGGTAAGTTTCTTCAATTGTCAATTTTAAAAATTTGAATTTATTGTTGAATCTGCAATAGTAAAATTTTTCCAGACAAAATCCATTAAATGACAAGATTTCAGAGAAATTAGCAATTAACATTATGACTAACACGAACAAACAACATTTTATGTGCTTGAAAAGTTCTCTAAAATTCTTTTCATTGCGTCTAAATGGAAAACTAAATCTAAATGTAAATTCAAAATGTAAAACTATGTAAAAACGAAATTCAAATGTTTGAAATTGAAAGTGAAATTTTAAAATAAAATGAAGAAAGCTTAAATGATGAAACTGGGTTTATATCAAATAAATTTTCACGAATACATACATAAATAATTAAATAATTTCAAAATTGAAGATTCAACTTAAATTCAATTTAAATAGTTAACTTTCAGCTTCAATGCAATTAAATTTTTATGAACAACTAAGAAGTTGTTTGTTCGCGTTGCTCAAAAATACTTGTTTGCTAATTTCTAGTTTTTCTAAAAAATAAATCGACAAAGGCCAAACAACAAAGAAACTGACAAATTAAAATTAAAATAGCGGTGGCCAAATTTATCAAACGATTAAGATTTCTACCACGCACGACAACTATTTTTGTGCATCATTAAGAGGGAAGGTTTCATCAATCAGCGTTGTTTTAAATGTCCCTCAGTTTTGCCAACGTTGAGTTGGCAAAACTGACCTGGAAGCTCACAAGTGCAGTTTTGCCAGTGAAAATTGGCAAAACTGCACATCCCTTTAGAACAGTTCGTCCAGCCGTCACCTGGAGAAAGTGCAGTTTGTCCAAAATGACTGGCAAATGTGCACATTTGCCAACAAGTGCAGTTTAGCTACGACATATATACTGCAGAAATTAGATTGAAAGTCGACGCCGGGGAGGTCTGGGGGCGGAGTTCCCCAGAAGTTGGGAATTTTTTGGAATTTTGAACACGAAAGAAATTTTTATGAACAATTTCTTACCATTTTAACAGATTAACAAACGGCAATTTTAAGAGAGCTAGCATTGCACACGTCGAACCGTTGTAGAGGAAGAAAATGTATATAAAGAAATGCTTTGAGAAAAATAGGCTTAATCCAGCCTTTTATTTTTGACGATGAAGGAACGCACACTAGTATAAATATATACTTAACAATCTAAAGCAGAAATATTTCAATAATTAGTGGCTTTAGTGAGGAAGAATAAAACAAAGAAAGGTTGTTGCGACGTTGCCATGACCGAAAAATAGTACGTAAAAAAAAAGCGGGGGTCTGGGGGCGGCAGCCCCTCAAAAACTAGGCTTTTTTTAAAATTTAAAGCACTTTGGAAATTTTTTAGAGCATTTTGTGGTTAGCGGAAGCAGAATTTGACTGTGCATTTATGTGTGCATTTTTAAATTCGAGTGTGCATTTTGGAAAAAAGTGTGCATATGCACAGTAAAATGCACAAAAAACCCTG
>JASAND010001997.1:0-11895 GCA_030248195.1 Trissonchulus latispiculum | reverse complement strand
ACCTAAATAATCATATGTGATTATACACATAATGGAATAAGTTAAACAAAAAGTCAAGTTTTGAAGAATTAGTCCAAAAGGAAAAATTTGGTCAACTGTCATCCGAAAATATCAAGGAAGATCTCAGAAAATGGCTCAAGTTGAAAACTTTATGATTGTAACTTGTATGAATGAACGTCCAAGCTGTACTTGTATCTACATGTAATTAAGAACAGGGTTGCCAATCTCCAATATATATTAAAATTAATCCTAATATAAAGGAGGAAGATTAGTTAAAACCACATTATAGGGTCAGGAGTGCTACTAGAAATATTACAAATCAGCACACATATTAGTTAGTAGTTAGTTAAGGTAATCAGTGGTAGAAATCCCTTGCTATTCTCCCCTATGAAAAGCGGGTGCCTTTTCATTAGAATCTTATCATCCCCGTTCAAAGTTGTAGTAAGGAAAATCCCTTAGTGTTTTCCCTAATGAAAAGCGGGTGCCTTTTCATTAGAACCCTACTTTCTACTTTATAAGCAGTTAATGCCATATTGTCAGTCACCTAGAAATAGAAAGAAAAAGTCTTAATGGGTCGAGAACTTTTAAAGACTTTATATTGCGGCCCTTTTTGGCCAGTTTTTTATGTGATTTATTTTGGCCGATTGGTCCTTTTTTCTGTGTTTTAAGACCAAATAACCATCTTTTTCTGAGCTCAAGCTGCGGCCAGGAGGCCAGTATTTTATACCTTTTGGGCCTTAGAGCCCCGTTTTTTGACCAACATTTTCGGCCCTGTGGCCAATTTTTATTTGTCTAGCATGTTGGGCTTCTGAGCCAATTTAATTTCCTTTATCATTTAATTTTATTATTATTTTATTATTTAAAATTAAGGACAGCTCATGTAAACTCCTCCCGTTCGACGGAGGTCTTGAGACATGCCCACTCTTTCTTTCCTTTTTGTTTTTTTCGCCAAGCCACGGCCTTGTTTGGCCCAAAATTATGTTTCTTTTCACATCAAAGTATTTCCTTTTCCTTCTCTCTTTCGTTGTCACTTTTCGGGGTTATTTTTGTAGTATTTCACGGGATTCTGAGTGGGACCCAACCTCTGAATCTGAGATAGAGGGTCTCTTTGCTACGACCCTAAAATTAATAAGTTAAGTTAGCAGAATTATTCTCCCCACAGCCGGCAACTAGGAGTTGCCGGCCATGATTTCCAAAAAGACATCGTTCAGTTTAAAATCAACAGTTTTATATTCTGTTTTATTTCAGCTTTATGTCGGCTTCAAAATTATTAGGCACTAAAAATCCTATAAGTCGCTTTAAACCAATCCCAAAACTATGAGTTCATATTATTTTTAATTATTTAATTATCAAGTTGTTTTCTAGAGGAATGGCCGGCTTCCTCTCATTTCATAATCTTTAATTAACTGTGTGTTTAGTTTGTTTATTTAATCTTTGTTGTTAGTAATAATTGCCGAGCAATTATTACTCACTGGCTTTCTCCCAAATTTTTCTACAAAATTTCTTTTTATAAGGCAATTCCAGGGAATTGCAAATGCCAAATTCAAGCTCAACAAAGTAGCCAAATATGCACATAGAATTAGGATTTAGTTAAGTAAGGTAGGTATAGCGCTCTATAGCGCATTATATATCTGATTTTTGTGAAAACTCAGTCTTGGATATTTCACTTTTACGGATCACAAACCAGAAAGGAAACTAAATGGTAATAGCTGCAGCATACCTACTAAGTGCATGGGATATCGATATCGTTGTATCATGTCTCCGGACAGTGTACTACATCCCACTTTCCCTTGTGGAAAGTGGTTATTACATCCCGGTACTAGTAACACAGTACCGGTCATCTTTTATCATCTAATCATGGAACATTCCACCAATAAAGGAAAGTAAGTAATTATTCTTATTTTCAGATCACCACCAAATAACACTGTGACTCTCATATCGAGACTGGAATGTACATAGCCATATAGCAACGTTGGGATTCGAACCGACAGGCTATGATATGTCTTACAGGATATACTGCCCTCGCATCTTTTCTTGTTTTTTAAAAAATGGTTAAGGGCATCGATATGGGAAATTCTGGGTAGAATTATTCACATCCCAGATATTCTTGACTGTGGGAAGGTATATCGGTACGCGCGTGGAGATCGCAAGGGGAAACGTTAGCAGTATCTCAATAGTTACCATGGTAACTGTTACTTATTATACGGGATTCCCAGGTAGTATCAGTGGATGGGTTCTGCCATCTTCCCAGTCCACTAGAGAACCCTGGACCAGTAACATAACGCAGGGTTACAGTTAGTTTATATCTAGATGGATTAGCTTTGGTCTAAATTGATGGCTCGCCCCTAAAGCTGGGAAGCTGGGAGCCTGGGAAGCTCCGGGGGTTAAATTCTTTTCCTACTCTTACATATACAGAAAAATGTGGAAAACGTCGTTGTCTAACGTGTAAATATATTGAGGGCAGGGAAAGTGTCAAAGGCAATTTTAGCTGTAAAAAGTTCAGGACGATCACAGGTTCTACTCCTAACACCGGTAATTTTTCCTGCGAAACTTCTAATATAGTTTATCTTATCACCTGTAAACGTTGCAATATCCAGTATGTTGGAGAAACGGGTAGAAAATTGAGAGAAAGATTTGGAGAACACAGGAGATCAATTCACAAGGGCAAAGGAGGATGCAAGTACTTGATGGATCATTTCCATACAGGAATATGTAAAGGATCAAATGTCTGTTACGATATTGGAGAAAATCGACACAACAATTGTTAAACGGTTGATAATTAACGGAATAAGGTCGATAGGCAACATGAATGAATGTCCAGTATTGTACCGTTATAATATGTAAATTAGGTAGTTAGTTTAGCCCAGGGTCACGGGGACCCCCAGAATAGGCTATAACTACCAGGTGGTCCTCGATTCGTCTACGTAGGTAGTCCTGTGTCTAAGGAGCGGACGAATCGCAAACAGGGACTTCGTGCTGGTCCGTTTCGCAAAATTAAAATACCACTTTATACGTTTCTTCGCCAAAAGCCAGAAATTCTTCGCCTAGATACGAAGTATAAACTAGCTAAGCTTTGTTGTTATATGTACATGAGGTCCTGTCTTAGTAGGTGTCACTTCGTGGAATTGTGTCATTCGTGCCCTCACTTGTTCGCGCTAACAAAATGTCTAAAATTCTACAAGTTCATATTTCCCTGCAGAGTATTGTAATTACGGCTCAAACTTTTTATATCAGCCTTTTATCACAAGAAGTAAAGGCTCTACGCTAAGGGTTTTCTTAAAGCCCGATGTTGCAGAAATTACGTTAAATAATCGTTCTTGCCCTCACTAGTTCTTGCCAACGGGGCAACCAACTTCACTCTAGTTCACACTTTTATGAAGAACGTTGTAATCTCTGTTCAAACTTTTTATATCAGTCCGTTACCTCATAAGGTAAACATTTTACAATTAATCAATTCTCGCCAAACACAGTATTAACGAAATGTAGTTACACATATTAAATCATGTGTGTCTGGCAACTACAAGAACTAATAATGGAATCGAATGGCACATATTGTAAATAACAGTAAGTAAGCATTGAAATTAATACCTGAAAATATACAAAAAGTAGTTAGTCAATATAATAATGTCAATTAGTACGTAAGAAGTATGAATCTCTTTTATCCATCTTTTAATGAATCCCAGAAAAGTAGTAATTTTTAAGTAACGAACGTTTTGTGATTAATGTCAATCTTGTGCAGGAAACGGGTGCTGTCCTGTTCCCAAAATGCCTAAAGTCCTCATTTCAAGTCTAAATTAGAATAAACTGAATATCTGCGGAAGAATCGTGTTGTATTGGCTATTTTCTGTACTATGAGGCAGAAAATCGCCCAAAATCGATATTCGGATAAATTTTTCTATGTTAAGCAAGTAACGCGCAACTAATCTTAAGTTTAGTCGCCAAATGGCTTAAAATTGCGCCGTTTAAGGTGGTGATTCCCTTTGGTCACATAAAGTTTACAGCATTATTACACATTCATTATTTTGAGTTAAGAAGCCATTTTTATATCAAAATGTAGCTTGACATTTTCTCTTTATAATGCATGCCACGAAACTAATGTTGCTTTTTAAAATATTTTTAACACATTTTAGAAGAAGTATAATTTTCCAGAATTTTTGCAGACTCAAGTAAATTTTTTCGCGAGACATCGGTTATATCATTCGATTCCTCCATCAAATAGCTGGGGACGATTTTTTATTTATTGTGAAATCGCTCTTCGTTATGGAGAAATAAGCTGAAATGTGTGCGTAACCTGTATTTTGCCTACTTTTTCCAAATTTGTCAAGCGATTACTTTAGCTAGAAAGCAGCAATCGGGGCAACTAAAAAAATCGTCCCTGGGTATATTTGTGCAGAACACATTTGTTCAGGAGCAGCCCTCCAGCTTGCATCGTGAATGCTCCACAATCTTTGGAAAAAAATTGGTCGTGTTTTTGCAAAAACTACATTTTTTATGATAGCTGCCTACAGGATAGCAGTGGAAAGACGATCATGCGTCGGATAATTTTCCCTGTGAGACCTTTAGATCGACGCCCTTAGTTTGATTTTACGGCTTGCGTAGTTCAAGAAATGTTGGATTATTTGATTTCTGCAAAAATGACAAGTTTTCGACGCCAAAACAAGAGAATCGGCTATATCTCACGGTAGAGAAAAGCTAGAAACTTGCTTTAAAAAGCAAAAATGTGAAGCGCAATGTGATCTTTCGAATGAACATAGTCATAGCTGTATATCAGGTGCCAAACGTTCAGAAATTGGGAAAAACCACTCTGACCGGAAATCTCGAATTTTTGAATCGGGATTGCGCGGAGGGTGTTGGAACGCTAAAGGAACTTATTTCGGAAAGTTTCATCAAATTTCATCTTGATTTACGCCGCCAAATAACAATATGTGCCCAGAAGGAATCACCACCTTAAGCCGAACATTACTCAAAATGGAAGAATCTCCAAATTCTGTCTCAGAAAGCTATCTGAACTGAGTAATAGTTGTTGGGTTTGATTCCCGCACTTGTATCCTGTATTAATGGGTTTTAACCCATTTGATTCAGGTGATCCAGAGGAGTTCATCTGCCAGCGAATTTGATCTGCCTGTGACCTGCCTAGTATCAGTCAGTGCTTAATCCGAAGGACTTTATCAGTATCTGTAGTTTTGGAATCAGTAGTCATTAGTCGGGATCAGAATCATATCCGTTTGGTATCGTAATCAGTCGTTCATCAGGAACAGTCAGTTGGAAGGTACATTGCTGAACACTATATGAAATCAGGAGTTTAGAGTCTAAGGCAGAGACCATTACTGGCACCGGATCGAATTGGGAACCATTGAAACCTGCTCGCGTCTGAACTTTGTCATCATTTCCCTTTTTTAACACTATTCTTTAAAAGAATTAATTATGCTCAATTTGTCTGTCGCTCTATATCCCTCCGTCCTGGGAGCTCAGGCTCCCCGGTCTCTGGCTTATGTCTAACCCTAACCAGTTTCTCAGAAGTGTGTCTAAATCCAGCGAAGTCTACTGAAAGAAGAGAACCTGTTAAATTATCACATTTAATTTATATTAATCATATTTCGGGCATCTCCTGGTAACTCCCCGCCTAGACCGACCCCTGCAATTGTACTCTCCACCGTCCGATAGCCGCCTTAGATCTGTGGGATTCCTTGAGAATATTTAATACCAGATCTGAGCCCGCTCACCCATTCCCGGAAAAGAATTGTAATACAGTTTAGTTAATTATTCACTGTTGTTTGTAGTTTACTTTGATAGTAGTCGGATAAGGAAGTCAGTGGGCGCTTCCATTACCGGGACCGGCTCTCCTGCATTCAATTCTCAACCAATCTCTTTCAAATTTTCAGCAACGATAGTTGGTGTTAAGTACTAGTTATTTGCTGAGTTTGAAAAATTTATTGCTTGGCTTGCAACTTACACAGTAGGGATAATTTTAAATTTTCAAAATGGTGTCACTCATTAACGGCTAAATAAAAGTAGCTCAAATTTTGCACAAATCTATAAACGGACCTAATGCAGGGGCACTTTTTTCATTTTTTTGATTTGTGCAATTTTGAGTATTTTATAAATGTTCAAAAACTTTAGAAGTCGATATCTCACGGAATTTAAGGTTTAAACAAAAAATGAAAAAAAGTGCCCGTGCGTACCTCTTTAATAAACGTACATGCAAAATTTGAGCAACTTTGGTCGAAGCATTTATGAGAAAGTTAAATTGAAAAATTTCGCACTAATTGCTTTTGTTTTGCACATATAATATAATTTTAATAAGTTGCATAGTGCATTTTATAAAATAATAAACAAATCCAACACAAAAGCATCATGAAATATCCTTTAGAATTCATTTTCGAACTGTTAGTTTTTACTTTGCTAAACGAAATGAGAATGGTCAACGTAAATTTGCCAATTATTCAATCGCCTGTAACTTTTGATAGAAACCACGTGCAGAAGTGATATGCACATCGTTGTAAAGCTCTTTTTATGCTCTTTCACATAGTGCATTCGAATTAATCGTTTGGGGCTTTAATAAAATTTCGATTTTTTAAGCCATAATGGTAGCTAGTCAAGCAGATGGTCTCAGTTACTGAAATTTTGTCAAAACATGCCCCGCCAATCAAAGTAACTTCAGTTGGGATTTCTTTAAAATTGAGCAATGGGTCCAAATTTTACATCAATAATCCCGATAATGGAAGCGCCCCTTAACATAAACACATATTCACACGCACTATACCTGACTGTACCCTATAATCAGTACCTGAAGAAGAGGAACCCTCAGTTTTATAGAAAGAAGAGTTAAACCTAGTAGTAATACACAAAGCAAGAGGAAGAAAGGAAGAATTAACTTATTGGTGAAAATTAACTACTCTTCCATTATTATCGGTTAATCTAAAATATCAAGTTAAAAAAGAGTTGGTAACCCTGACACTCTGTATCATTACTGTGCATTTGTTATATCCTATAGACTATTGTTCACTTACTCAGTATTTTAACATTGCTTAATCGGTTTTTTGAAAGATCTGCCTGTTAAATATAAATTAAATTATGGAGTCTCCAACTCGTCTTAGTTAGGGACAACCTTGCTGAACGGATCCTGTTGCGATCTCATTGCTGACTCAGATCCTGTTGCGATCTCATTGCTGACTCAGATCCTGTTGCGATCGCATTGCTGACTCAAATCCTGTTGAGATCTCATTGCTGACTCAGATCCTGTTGCGATCTTCCTGCTGAAAGAGATCCTGTTGAGATCATCCAAACGACCCCTAACTACCTAACGACCACTACCCTACCTATGTTGGCCATAGGAATCTCTGATTCTGGACACATCACCTCTCAGAGATTCGGTATTTAAGTCTACTAATTCTCGGTAGACGCGCTGACCTTCCGTTGTAATCTAGCGAGTTTGCCCTGGAAGATCAAAAGAGCAGCTAGCCTAAGAAAGTCAATCTCAATTTCACTCGCTTCATTACAAATAGATGTTTGTAGTGCAGGTGTCACCCCACATCAAAATACTGAAATTCAAAATAGAATATTTTGTGATTGTCAAAGAAATGTGCGTGACCAAACGAAATCTCTGTGTGATCAAACGAAATCTTTTTAATGGTGTTAAAATTTCAATGAAATATTAACTTGGCGCGGCCAGCATAAACTTAGCTCCAAGGTCCAGTATTTTGCAAAGTTCGTAATATTTGACCGTGAACAAACCTTAGTTTTGCGTGCAACAAACGTGATCAAACGTGACCTAACGTTTGTTACCTATTTTCGAAATTTCTGAGGTCCGAATTCGGGGGGGGGGGGTACCCCCATCACATTTCGGAGGTCGGCCAATATTTACCCCCCCCCCCCGACCCAAAGTTCCAGGGAAACTATGCACCTATGCATCTAAACATTGATTTTTTCCACTTTTTTGGCCAATCCGGGGGGATGTACGAAATCTGAAGTTCAGAAGAGGTGTCGCTGAAGTGATTTGGTTTGGTTGCCTCCGTCCGCCCTCCACACCAGGCTGTAGAATATATATCTGAAGGTGCTATGCGTATTTCTACTCACCCCGTCCAGCAGATTCGGAGAAAAATATATATGTCACCCTACATCAAAATACTAAAATTCAAAAATAAATATTATGTGATTCTCAAAGAAACGAGCGTGACCAAACGAAATCTTTGTGTGACCAAACGAAATTTTTTAATGGTGTTAAAATTTCAATGAAATATTAACTTGGCGCGGCCAGCATAAACTTAGCTCCAAGGTCCAGCATTTTGCAAAGTTCTCAATATTGGACCGTGAACAAATGTTAGTTTTGCGTGGAACAAACGTGATCAAACGTGACCAAACGTTTGAGGACAATCAACCGTCTGTTCTCGAATTTGGCCCGGCCAAGTTAACGGAGGTTGACAATCCTTGTGATTTGTGATCAGTTGTGCCAAGTTAGGGTGTCGCTGGAATGAACGCATGGCATACGGGGGCATAGGTGTGGCTGGCGAAAAAAGTGGGGGTGGGGGTTCAGAAAAAAGTAGGGAGGTGGTTTGGCGAAAAAAAGGGGTTGGGGGGTTCGCAAAAAGTCGATTTGGGGGAGGGGTAAGAAAAATTTTCGAGAGGGGGGTCGGCGAAAATTTGGTTTTTGGTTAAAAACTTGAAAAATTTTCTCAATTTACAGCTATTTTTAACGATTTTTAGCTTAATTAAGCGAATTCTAGCAATTTTTCGCTAATTTTTGGAATTTGTTGGAAAAATTTCGAATTTTTAGCTAAAAATTTTCAAAAATTTAGGTAGGGGTTAGTAAATATTTAGGGGGGAGGGGTCTTCAAATTCGATTTGGGGGGAGGGGTAGGAAAAAATTTTTAGGGGGGGGCGGCGACCCCTCCATTTGGGGGGGGGGGTCCCCCCCCCCCCCCCCCCCCCCCCCCCCCACCCCCAACACACCTATGTACGGGGGTGGGCCCGGGAGGGGTGGATGTGCGCGTGGGGTAGAGTTAACACTCAAATTTGGCTGGGGGTGGGTAGGGAGTGGGGGCCCCTATCCAAATCCGAAATTTAGGAAGGGAGGACTCTCCAAACTGTCCCCAAGTTTTTGATAAAAAAGTTGCTTTTTCGCCAGTTCTTTAAACGTCTACATTCAAATCCAACTGCTTCTGTCAGTTGTCACAATCATAGTTTCCCTGGAACTTCGGGTCTCGGGGGGGGAGGTAAATCTTGGGATTTTGGTGGTCGATCCCCGAAATGTGATGGGGATTACGCCCCCACCCCCGTACCCCCCCCCCCAGAATTCGGACCTCAGAAATTTCGAAAAAAGCCAAAAAATGCAAAATTTTCTGTAATTTAGCACTTTTTTCTTCACAATAGTGCTTATTTTTAACGTTGTAGGCGTTTTTGCACCGTTTTAAAGCGATTTTAAGCCAAAATTTGAGAAAAATCTTTCAAAAAATGACCATTTTTCAGCTAAAATTAGCTAACTTTTTAGATCGAAAAATCGTTGGGGGGGTTCGGGGGGGGGGTAGCCGAAATTTGGGGGAGGGTAAGTCAAAAAATCTGGGGGGGGGTAAAGTTGGTCGAAAATTTTGGGGGGGGGATACCCCCCCAAGGAAGCTATGGTCACAATGTTACCAGTTCTCAGCTTTCCGAAAATAGGGGTCACGGCCAAATGGAGGGTCACCACGGTCACGGACCCTCCCCCCTAAAAAAATGTTTACTACCCCTCCCCCCAAATCGGTCTTCGGTCGACCCCCCCTAATAAATTTCAACCCTCTACCTGCATTTTTGCAAATTTTTAGCCAAAAGTTTGAAAATTTTCGAAATGTTAGCGAAAAATTGCTAAAATTCGCTGAATTACCTTAAAAATCGCTAAAAATAGTTGAAAATTGAGAAAATTGAGTATATATATAAATTGAGAAAAACTATGCATATATATATATGAACAACTGAAACGTTTTTGGTGGGGGGGCGGCCGACCGACACCCCAAAGGGAGGGGCCCAAATCGCAAAGGGGGGCCTGGCGCCGCCACTGGGTGGGGTCCGGAAAAATCGAATTTGGGGGGAGGGGGTAAAAAATTTTTCTTAAAAATTTTTAGAAAAAATTTACGATTTTGCTAAAAAGTGATATTTACAACCAAAAATTAGCAATATTTAAACCGATTTGGTCATGTTTTCGACAAAAATGGAATTTTTGCGATAAATCTGTAATCGAAAATTTTGAGGGTGGGGTGTGGCAAATTTGGGTGGGTGGAGTCTCTGGGATTTGGCCATTTGGGGGTGGGGTGGGGTCTGCCTCCAAAATTTCGAGGGTGGGGTCGGGACTTTTCCATTTGGGGAAAAGGGTTTCCCCCCAAGTACACCTATGCTCCCTCCCCCCTTTTTGCCAGTCAGGCCCCCTTCCTACTTTTTTCAAACCCCACTCCCATTTTTTAGCCAGCCACACCTATGGTTTTACCCCCCCATGGCTTATTAGATTTATATCGAACATAGTATATATATTTCATGTCGAAAAGGGCATTTTTAGAAGACAAAATGGTAATCTTACACATTAGGGGGTAAAAAGGTTTTTGATGGAAACAATTATACCAAATTTTGCGAAAATGTGCCTACGGGGGTTTTCGAAGGTGGCGGTTTCAGGGAAAATACTAAGTTTAACGTAGTTCTCAATCCGCGGCCTCTATGGCGCCGAATCCGGTTTTCGGCAGGTGAGCCAGTGGGAAAAGTTTTTATTTGAAGGCGAATAATCGCGAATCAAATGGGGTTTTTGTGAGCGTAGAATTCAAATTTGAGGCCAGTTTTACTGTCAGACCAACCAATCTTACTCTGGCGACCATCCACCCCCGTGGTTCTGTTCTTGTTGTGGTTCCGTTAAATTTTTTATTTCACCCCAGAAATTGAGAAAACCTTCCCCTCCCCAGGATGTTTTTGATGACGCAGAATCCAAATCTGAGGTCTGTTTTAGCATCATGCCCAGGCGCGTAGCCAGGGGGGGGCAAGGGGGGCATGCCCCCCCCGAAATTGGGTTGCCCCCCTGGAAATATCTATCATTAGGAAATATTTATGACGCAGACAGCAGCTGTATACTGCGTTCAACCTGGAAATTGATGAAAATATTACAGTTTAGAACTAAAATCCAAAAATTTTTCGCGCCTTCGGCGCGAATTCTATATTTTTTGTAGTCAATTCCAAAATTTCATTTCAATTTACATAATCGCAAATATATATATATATATCATGGGGCAGCTCGGAGAGCGCCCCATAATATGAGCCAAAAAGGTACATTGCGTGTTTTCAAAATGCTTAATTAGGCGTAACTAATTAACGGTAAGGAATTAAGAGCTAATATTTACATTTTTGAAATCCCCAGGCCAAGAGCTTTCGAATGATACCAAACTTGCCCGGAAAAAATGAACTTTGAAAATTTTCATTTTTCAGACCTACTTTCTAAGTGGGGTTTTTTTTTTTTTATTCTCTTGTGTTTCTCCTTTACGCTCGTGCTACTTATTCTAGCACACTGATTTTTCACATGCCTTATGGTGGTAACCTTTACCTATTATTATCTTGTTAGCGAAACCATGAACCTGTTCACTATTGATTATTTTGGCCTAATTCGGCTTCTAGCGGTTTCTACAGACTGTCAAACATGGGCTCACGAACATTCGGACTTAGAGAATTTTCGAGGGTCCCAACATAGAAAATTGTCAAAAAGTCGTCTAAAATGGCGTTTTTCGGCCATTTGGTGGTGCGCATATATAGTAAATCGGGGTCGCTGAAAACGATGAGCATATCGCCGAAACCGACGGATGTGACCCCCGCATGGCGCCGTGGTTCCTCGCCCAGGGTCAAAGTGGGGAAAAGTCGCTAAAAACGACTATTTTTGGCCTTTCTGGAGCAGCC
>JASAND010001996.1:0-42571 GCA_030248195.1 Trissonchulus latispiculum | reverse complement strand
ACGACTTTTCCTCGTTTTCAAGATCTGCCAGGGTCTTCGTTGACAGCAACTGTTCTCGGGTAAACGATAGGGCCTTCGTGATTCTGCGCTGAACCTTTACCTCTCGGGTACCCTCTCTTAACCAGATCTTCCTTTAATTGGGCACACCGTGTCTTGGCTGTATCAGGGTCAGAGCAAATGCGGCAAATCCGGAGGGCCTGGCTATAGGCAATCGGCAACTTGTGCTGGAGAGGATGGCAAGAGTCGTAATGAAGATATTGCCTAGTGTCTGTAGGTTTCATATATAGGTCGGTGACTATTTGGCCGTTACGTAGTTCCACAGAGACATCCAGAAAGTTGACTTTGCTTACGCCAATGTCAACTTCCAGTTTGATGCTCGGGATAAGGCCATTCGCCAGATTCAGAAACCTGTCCAGTCCATCTCGGGAGCCTTTCCAGACGATGAATATGTCGTCAATGTAGCGCCACCATGCAATGGGCTTTTCTTCGGCCATGGCAAATAACTTCTTTTCGAAAGCGTAGCCCATGATGATGTTGGCATAGTTGGGGGCCATCTTTGTACCCATTGCAGTGCCCTCTCTCTGGGTGTAGTACTCCCCATTAAATTCGAACACATTGAGGGTCAGAACCAGGTCAACGAATTTCAGAATCATTTCGGTAGGATAATGGGTATCAGATCTTGAATACAACGCCTCTTTACAAGCCTCTCGTCCCAGATGGTGAGGGATGTTGGTGTAGAGGCTGGTTACGTCAGCAGTAGCCAGAATACAGTCAGCTGACACAGCAGAGACCCAAGTTTCCGCAGAAAGTCATTAGTATCTTGGATGAAGGAAGGAATCTGACGGACCAAAGGTTTAAGTTGGGAGTCCACGAAACCGCTGATTTTCTCAGTGGGACACCCATTTGCAGAGATTATCGGTCTCCCGGGACACGGAGACTTCTGTTTATGGACTTTTGGGAGAAGATAGAATCTCGCAGCTTTGGCACCTTCAGGGATCAGCAGCTGGCGCTGCCTGTCGCTGAGTGCGCCGCGGGCATGCCAATATTCCACATGGTGGGCAACGACCTGGGAATAACGTTGGGATCTATCGAAAGCGTTGCGTGTATAGGTGTTTGCATCATCCAGCTGCCGCTTTGCTTCCAAGAGATAGGACTCTTTGGACCAGACAACTACAGCTCGTCCCTTATCAGCGGGTTTGATGACAATGTCCTGGTTCTGACGCAGTTCCCTAAGGGCGTTTTTCTCTGCCCAGGTCAGGTTTGAGCTTCTTCGATGGAGTGGGATGGCTTGTACGTCGTTTTTGATGGAATCACAAAATACCTTGGCCTGAAGATTCCCAGGAAAGGAGCGCGCCACCTGATTGCAGAACTTAGACACGCTGGTTAGCAGATCATATTCCGCAACATTCTCGTCAGGGCTAAACTTCCCACGCCTGGCACCGGCACCTTAAACCGAGGTAACGAGCCCGGCGGAACCTCAAAATGCAGCCGAAACTGTGTTCTCTGCCCAGCCATCAAGGAAGTGAGCTCATTTAAGAGCTCTGTCACTGGATTACAATACCCAATAAGGGGCAGTTTTGACTGTAAAAGTACCGGAATTGTGTACTTGGCGGAGATAGATGGGTGTCCATCGCAGTATGTGGGGGAAAGTGGAAATTCCCTCTCCCAACGATTCCATGGCCACAGACACGATATCCGCAAAATGGATGCTAGTAAACCTTTATCTTGTGATTTTAGAAACCACAACCACGATTTGAAGGACTTACGCGTTACTGTTATTGATTTTGCCGAAGAAGAAACTAGTAGAAAGAAGAAAGAAAAACAATGGATCAGCCAACTTTTTACTGACTATCCTTTTGGAATCAATTGGGAACATATCCTGCGTTTCAACAAGTCCCCGCCCCCCGGGTCCGAGTTTAATAGCATCCATTCTGTTGAAAACCGTCCTGAGCCTCCTGAAGCCCCCCGAACATTTGTGCCACAGTCCCTCCCCACTCCCCAGGCGGCCCCCCAGGACAGAACTTTATCCCCAAGTTGTGAAGCCCCCCGGACATTTACATCGCGGTCCCGCCCAGTCTCCCAATCAATAACTTTGTCCCCGACCTTCCCATTTCCTGAAATTTTGCGGCGCAGAAGGGACAGGATCCGTCTGATGAAGAGTGGGAGAACCACTCGAAACCGGTAACGGAAGAAAGGTGAACGTTGTTTTGGGTATTCACGTTTTGGACTGATATTTTA
This sequence comes from Trissonchulus latispiculum, assembly GCA_030248195.1. Lineage (NCBI taxonomy): Eukaryota > Metazoa > Nematoda > Enoplea > Enoplida > Ironidae > Trissonchulus > Trissonchulus latispiculum. The sequence goes on along the minus strand of JASAND010001996.1, from coordinate 40,333 downwards.
TGTATATAAGGCACAATTAACACATATGGACAGCGCATACACTTATATATATGGACAGCGCATACACTTATATACTGTCTACATGCATATGCGTAATTACGTGTTAAAGTCCTTAGTTTAAGGTGTACAGTGGTCAGCGAGAGAAGGGGCTGGTTTTTCTTAGGCTGGTGCGATGCTGGGGCAGGGGCTGGGGCTGGTTTTTACCCACACCCGATATGGGGAGGGCGGCCCTCCCCGAAATAATGGCTTTGCCCCCCTGAAAAATTGGGCAAAAGAAAAATTTTACCACCACCATTTTACCAAAAATAGACAATTTTACCCCCCCCCCTCTAAAGTCCTCGGTCAAAGCCGCCCCCCCCCCCCTGAAAATTTTTTGTATATACCTACGCTACTGGGGGTACCCCCTATTAGATTTCTTGGATCGATCGACCACCAACCTTCCAAGATTTACCTCCCCCTAGACCCAAAGTTCCAGGGAAACTATGCCCCATCCCCGCACTGGTGAAACTCCCACGCCCGAGCCAAGACCCAAATTTCCAGGGAGGAAACTATGAGCGGGTCTATAATTTACAATATAGACATTTGGGGGTCCAAAAGGGATCTCAAAAACTCGGAGAAGAGGAGGGACCTAATCCAACCCAAAACACCATTACAACTACCTGCATCACCTGTTGTGGTCATACGTAGATGTGTTAGGGCACCAAAATGACAAATTTTGGCGACCCCCCCCAGATTTTCAGATTTTTGCTAACCTCCCCCCAAAATTTTTGGCCAAAAAGTGGCCAAAAATGGCATAAAATCCAAAATTTAGGGGGTCCGTCCGTCGGGAACCCCCCCCAGATTTTTTGCCCAGCCACACCTATGGTTGTGGTGGCCACTAGAGTAGCCAGAAAAAATTTCGGGGGGATGCAAAATTTTTCCGGGGGGTCAGGGGGAAGCTGAGAAATTTTTCCATTTCGTGACCTTCGTGGAACTTTTACAGAGCATTCGTTGAAATTACAATAATATTTAAGGCGCACTGCTTGTTCATGCACCCAAATGATGCAGAAGGAGGTCAAAGTATATCGAAAAAGGGTAATTGGTAGTCATTTGTTAGTGCGAAAGTATTATCATAGGTGTAATTGGGGGGGGGGGGGCAACCCCCCCCAGCCATTTTTACAAACCCCCCAAAATTTTTGGGGGCCCCGGCCCCCCCAACTAGGGGGGGGGGTAAACGCTACCCCGACTGGGAGGAGGGGGGGGAGGGGTAAAAATTGGCCAAAAATTGGGTGTATATTTTTAGGGTATAGCCATGGGGTGAAAAAACTCACCCCCTTTTTTGGGGGAAAACCCACCCGCCTCCTGGGTCACGGGTTGGAGCTAGGAGCTCCAAAACTTACCAGCAGAAAGCGCGACTCTTTCTAACCTATGTGTGCAAAGATCAAGTTATTTGGTTCACTCATGCTCATTTTTTGACATTTTGAAAATTACACCTACTTTTTGGTCCACCCTTCCGAAAAATTGCAAAACGTTTGGACCGATGTAACTTTTGACTGGGTTGGGCTAGAAAAGTTTTGCAAATATCTGCAATGATGGCAACTCTTCCTCTTTGCAAACAGCCAAAATTAGATCGATCCGATGCACCGTTAGTCTGGCACATTGCCAAATGTGGCGGGGAAAAAACCCACTTTGGGGGGAAAACCACCCAAATTTTTTTGAAAATTTCTTACCAACTGAACAGGGAAACAATTCGTGGCTATAGTACGGTATTATCGAGGACGCTGCGTCACCCTATGCTGTCAGATTTGGGCAATTTCGAACACCTAGGTAGCTAGAGGCAAAAAAACTCTAAAAGTGCAATTTCGCTCCTGGAGGACCCAGAAAAGGTCTAATAGTGACTTTTAATAGCCAATTGTACGTCAAAAACCATTCTCTACACGTTAAAATAATAAGTTTTATCAAATTGCAGCGTTTTTAGCATTTTTCAAAAATTGCCCTATGTTTATATATATACATATATATGTGTTAAACTTTATGAAACCTGTCCATTTGATGCTGCATTTTCAATGGCACATGAGATCTCAAAAAAGCTACCTAGGTTGGATTTTTTGATTCATATACTAACTAAGGCGCGAAAAATGGCCAAAAATTGGGTATTTTTAGGGTAAATCTTGAAAAAATTTTCAAAAATGACCAAATTTTAGGCTCAAACTGTTTATTATTATGAGAAATATATACACGTTTTTAACTGTATATATATATATATATATATATATTATGGATCTTATGACTCAATATTGACCCTATTTTGGACTTGGAAACATCATGGCAATCAAGTTTTTGAGTTTAAAAAAACTGTCTAACGTTAAAATTACTTTATGGTTGGCTGTTTTTTACCATTAGAAACGGCTGAAAATGCGATTTTTGACATAAAAAATGAAAAAATTTTTGGGGGAGGGTTGGGTGTGGGGGTCCTGGGGGGGGATTGGGAGGGGGGTCCCCCCAGAGCCCCCCTCCCCCCAGAAAAGTTTGGGGGGGAGCCTCCCCCACCCCAAATCTCCGTTACACCTATGCACCCAACCCCCTCCCCGGCCCTTCTTGGAGCCAAAAAGTTAACTAAATTTTGCCCAAAAATGCTCATTTTTTGAAAATTTTTTCTCAAATTTTGACTTAAAATCGCTTTAAAACCGCGTATACACGCCTAAAATTGTCAAAACAAGCCTTGTTTTCACGGAAAAAGCGTTAGAATACTAAAAATTTTGCATTTTTAGGCCATTTTTTGGATTGTTTGAGGTCCAAATTTTGGGGGGGTGGTACCCCCATTACATTTTGCGGGTCGACCACCAAATTTCCAGAGCTTACCCCTCCCCCAAACAAAATTTCCGGTGAAACTATGCTGGTGGTGGCCTGCATAGGTGTAGCGGAGATTTGGGGTGGGGGCATAGTTTCCTTTGGGGGGGGGGGGGTGGGGGGGACCCCCCCACACCAAAATCACAAATTTTGGCGACCCCCCCAGATTTTCGGATTTTTGCTACTCCCCCTCAAATTTTAAATTTAGGGGATCCCCCCACCCTCCGTCGGAACCCCCCCCCCCCAGATTTTTTGCCCAGCCACACCTATGGGGGGGTATCCCCCCCAACATTTTCGACCAAATTTACCCCCCCCCAGATTTTTTAACTTACCCTCCCCCAACTTTTGGCTACCCCCCCCACCCCCCCCCCCCAGCGATTTTTGGACCCAAAAAAGTTAGCTAAATTTGGTCGAAAAATGGTCATTTTTTGAAAAATGTTTCTAAAATGTTGACCTAAAATCGCTTTACGACGGTGCAAAAACGCCTAAAACGTTCAGAACAAGCCTATTTTGATGAAAAAAGGGCTAAATTACAGAAAATTTTGCATTTTTGGCCATTTTTTGAAATTTCTGAGGTCCGAATTCTGGGGGGAGGTTGGGGGGGGGAGGGACCCCCCCATCACATTTCGGAGGTCGGCCAAGATTTACCTCCCCCCCCAGACCCAAAGTTCCAGGGAAACTATGGGTGGGGGAGGCTCCCCCCAACCTTTTCTAGGGGGCCCCCTCTGGAGACCCCCCCAACCCAACCCTGATTCATTTTTTATGCCAAAAATCGCATTTTCAGCAGTTTCTAATGATAAAAAACATCTAACCATAAAATAATTTTAACATTAGACAGTGGTTTTTAAACTCAAAAACTTGATTGCCAACATGTTTCCAAGTCCAAAATAAGGTCAATATTGAGTCATAAGATCCATGATACAGTTAAAAACGTGTATTTCTCATAATAATAAACAGTTTAAGCCAAAAATTTGGACATTTATGAAAATTTTTGAAAATTTACCCTAAAAATACCCAATTTTGGGCCATAAGGTGAACCAGGCTACAGTTTACCCCCTGTGAGTGAGACCCCCCCCACGGAGAGGCCAGACTGCCCTCCCCCCCTACCCGGCCTCAACTACTCCCCCCCCCAAGCCGAGCTAAAACCCCCTTCCCCCCCCTAAAACTGGGTCCACACCAAGTAAAAAATGCAAAATTTTTGAAAAAATTTTTTGCAATTTCTGAAAATTTTTGAAAAAAATTCGCAAAAATGGATGTAAATCAGCTATAAACAGCTAAAGATGGTTATTTATAGTAATTAAAAGGTAATATACGCAATTATAATTCACAGTCTGGCCTAATTTAGGCATATTTTAGCACAAATTTGTCAATTTTCAAGCCCTATTTTCGCATACGAATGCTATTGACAGAAGCTTTTGAGTACGTTTTATGTACTGTACATCGAAAAAGGACCATTTTAAGCTAAAAAAACTTGAGTACAGTTTAGGGGGGTCCCCCTCCCCCAAATTTCGGATTTTGGTGGGGTCCCCCGAGCCAAATTTGGACCTTCTACTCCCCCCCAACGAACCCAAACAGGTGGTACACCTATGTTTTGGGCCATTGGCGCGACTACCCCCCCCCCCCCCCAGTGGGGGGGGGACGTCCATAGGTGTAACGGAGATTTGGGGTGGGGGAGGCTCCCCCCCAACATTTTCTGGGGGGGCCCCTCTGTCGACCCCCCAACCCCCCCCCAGGACCCCCCCAGCCCTCCCCCAAAAAAATTTTTCATTTTTTATGCCAAAAATCGCCTTTTCAGCCGTTTGTAATGATGAAAAACATCTAACCATAAAGTAATTTTAGCATTAGACAGTGGTTTTAAACTCTAAAACTTGATTGCCAACATGTTTCCAAGTCCAAAATAAGGTCAATATTGCATCATAAGATCCATAATACAGTTAAAAACGTGTATTTCTCATAATAAACAGTTTAAGCCAAAAATTTCGACATTTTTGAAAATTTTTTCAAAATTTACCCTAAAAATACCCAATTTTTGGCATTTTTCACGCCGTCGGCGCGACTACCCCCCCCCAGTTGGGGGACGTCCCCCCCAAAAAGTTTTGGGGGGAGGGTGGCAAAAGGCTTGGGGGGCTACCCCCCCCCCCCCCCCAACCCCCCCCCCCCAATTACACCTATGGGGACGTCCCCCCCAAAAAAGTTTTGGGGGAGGGTTGAAAAAAGGCTTGGGGGGGGGGAGCTACCCCCCCAAGCACCCCCCACCTTACACCTATGGCGGCCTGGCCACATGCTAAAAAAGTGTTACAAAAAATTTTCTAGGGTCAGTCATTCCTTGGTAGAGTCAAGCGAAGATTGTAGCTACCAGTGTACAATAGTTTATTACTTTTACCTGATCCAATACTTCAAACTCAAATTCGGAACTACCTTTGCATAAAATGCTACGTACATGTTATTTCCTTAATGTGAAATCTGGCTCGGTAACAGCAGCTCTGCATCTAGTTGTACCGTCTATCTGAGTGAGACATACATACTTTCAGATGAGGAAGTTACAATAGTTTTCCTGTTTCCTTCTGTACGAAATAGTTTGGCAATAAGAAAATCTATCTAGACAATAGACAAAAAATCGTTATAAGCAGTTGCGTCTGAGAATTACGTTTTAAGCTGTTCTAAGTTCAGCCTAGATTTCGTCAGTTTTAATAAATTGAAGCTTTAAGTTTTGTTAATTGACTTACTTAATAATTTTATTACAGTCATGTGGCAACAGAGTGATTCCTTTGCCATGAAACAGAGAACGCTATAGGAGATAGAATTTACCATGCTTCCTTGCTTCCACCGTCAGGGGTCCCGTTGCATTAAAGGTATTGTATTACTAATAAATTATTAGTGATGAGCTGATTTGTGTAGCAGTTTGAATAAAAATAGTTAACGTTGTGGAAGAGCTTGAGGAATATTCGTTTTGTCGTTTTGTTGCTTTTGAGATGCTCTGAAGAACTATATATTCTAAATTGGTGTAAAATTAAAATATGGACTAAGCCAAAGGAATAACCTTCAAAAATCGCGTTTTGTCTGATATCTGTGACCAAAACTATTGAGTTGAAGAAAATTATAGAAAGTTTTAGCCATTTTTGAATTAATCACTTCATTTTCTACAAAATAACACCAAAATTTGTTGGCTCAATTAATACTGGGTTGTGGGTAAAAGCAGGGACAGGGACAGGGACAGGGACAGGGACGGGTGGGTAAAAGCAGGGACGGGGACAGGGCAGAGATGAAACCGGGTCACTATTTACTGACCCGGTGACCCGGTGACCCGGTCGACCCCTGACCCGGTGACCCGGTGACCCGGTGACCCGGTATTTTTGAAAATTCAGGTTTAAGCTTGCAAAAAATTACAAATACTTTATTGGGGTGCGGTGAGTGTTTTTTTTACCATTTTGGACATTTTTGACGACTAAAATATCAAGTTGGGCAAAGGTTTTGCTTTCCTTAAAGTAGTAGCATTGGAAAGTGAATACTGTAAGTAGCCGGAAAAAATCAAAAAGGTTTGCACGATTTTGCACTCAATATATAACTCAATAATGTGAAGTAAACTACATAGCTTTTTGAATGAAACAAATTGGAACAAAATACTTTGCCAAAGTCATAACATCTTCTAATTCTAATCATAGGGCTTCAAATTAGCAGTTTTCTGTTTTATCATTATAATATATTTTAGTAAAATATTTCATTTAGTTGTATGATTGAACTGTTACTCAGCGGAAATTCTTTGAAAATATTTTTTCGTATGGCTGGGATTCAGAGAATATGAAATAAAATCAATCACAATTGGTACCTGAAGATACGTAGTATGCCATAACAATTGCAAAAAATGCAAAGTGAATCCGTAAACCTTGTTTTGCTGACATTTTCCTTCTTACAGAGATTTGAAACCCACAGTCTGACCCTGTCCCACCAAAAGTTAGTAGCAGCAAGAAATAAGTCACTTACAGTAATGGAGCATGGATAATTTTAGATTTTAAAATAAAGATTTCAGACTCTCAGGGCCCATGTAACAGTTTTCATTTTTAGTTAAGATTCAAAACAAGCATTGTAGTTTCAAACCTAGATCTAAGCTTGACAGGACATTACAAATATTATGAGGACACTACTACAGCGACAAGCATTTAAAAAACTACACGATTAAGTTAAGAATATTTCCATTGCTTATTTTTGAGTAATTGTTGAAGTTTTCAGATGGCAAAAATTGGTAAAACTTTGAAAAATATTCTATAACAGCAAATAAATTCCTCCAATCAAAAATACCGGGTCAAGACCGGGTCAGAGCTCCTGACTCGGTGACCCGGTGACCCGGTCCATATAGTGACCCGAACTGACCCGGTGACCCGGTGACCCGGTGACCCGGTTTCATCTCTGGGACAGGGACAGGGACGGATGGGTAAATGCAGGGACGGGTGGGTAAAAGCAGGGACGGGTCAGGGACGGGTGGGTAAACTCAGGGACGGATGGGTAAATTCAGGGACGGGTCAGGGACGGCTTAGGGACGGGTCAGGGACGGGTGGGTAAACTCAGGGACGGGTCAGGGACGGGTGGGTAAACTCAGGGACGGGTCAGGGACGCTCGAGTAAATTGTGAGCGATATAGTTTTGGACAGTCAGTAAGTCGTGTGAAAGTAAGCAGTAGTTTTTTGAACTCAATGTAAAACAGTGTTTATGTAAAAACTCACTAAAAACCGAAGGCTCAAATTCAATGCAGCAAACACTGTTAAAGAGGTTTAAAGTAGGTTTTTGAAACTTTAAATTACATAATTTTCTTAACTTATAATCTAACACAAGTGTCTTAGGAAAATATTTGAAAGTTTTTGGTCAACAATATACGAATACAAGCTACATTTGCTCGGACACGACAGGACCTAATATACATAGACACAAAAATCACACTAGGCAGACGCTCACACGCCGTAAGTACAGACATACAGACGCACGCAAATGTTATTGCACATTTTCCCAGCATACAAAGTATTGATGGAGTATTGATTTCAATATATGTACCTTATATTACATATATATACACTTTCTGTTGCCTGGCTCCTGCACACACAAAAAATTGCAAGCGTACATGACTTACTTATATACGAGACTGGCCAAAACTATATCGCTGATAATTTCAGTCTTTGAGTTTACCCACCCGTCCCTGACCCGTCCCTAAGCCGTCCCTGACCCGTGCCTGAGTTTACCCACCCGTCCCTGGCCTGTCCCTGAGCTTACCCACCCGTCCCTGACCCTGAGTTTACCCACCCGTCCCTGAGTTTACCCACCCGTCCCTGGCCCGTCCCTAAGCCGTCCCTGACCCGTCCCTGAATTTACCCATCCGTCCCTGAGTTTACCCACCCGTCCCTGACCCGTCCCTGCTTTTATACACCCGCCCCTGCATTTACCCATCCGTCCCTGTCCCTGTCCCCGTCCCTGCTTTTACCCACCCGTCCCTGTCCCTGTCCCTGTCCCTGTCCCTGCTTTTACCCACAACAATAACTTGACCTTTCATTTGTCAGAATTTCATACGTCAGAATTTCATTAGTCAGAATTTCGTAAGCCAGAATTTTATTTTCCTAGTCTCTTCAAAATTTTGCACGTTGCTGCACAGTCTTAGGGCCTTTCCCGATAAAGTAAGTAGGGTAGAGTAGAGAAGAGCAGAGCTAAAATCAACTCTTTTGTAGCTTTTAACTCTTCCCCGAAAAGACACTTGATGATTTGCATAGCAAAAGTACATAATAAAACAGTTATTACGTACTCTTGACCATTCTGATTCTTTTAAAATTCGAACGATACAGCCGATCGTCATATCCTGTCTGTAAGATGTAGGTAGGTGTCGGCGGAACCAACCCAGCTGGGGAACCCTTTTGAAAAGAAAGTTTTACTTGTTACTAGTGGTAGAGCCAAGACACATATATTTGTGTCGACTAGAAATCGTTTTATAAAATTATCATCAAGATCAGCTATATCTTGTTCGACTTTGCGCCAGGAAGAAAATTGCTTTGTTTTGCAAAATTCTGACAAACGAAATTCTGACTAATGAAATTCTGACTAATGAAAATCTGACTTATGAAATTCCGACAAATGAAAGTTCAACTTATATTATTTCAAAAACCCAAACTCTGACTAATGAAATTCTGACTAATGAAAGTTTGAAAAGTTAGTTTCTGACTAATGAAATTCTGACATATGAAATTCTGACTACTGAAGATATCAACTACTGAAGATTCACTTTATTATTATTGATTCTGTCTTATCTGTATTAATAAATTCAATGATTGTAAACATTTTCTCTCTGTCTTCGCTGTCGCATCTGAAAGAGAGAAGCAAATAGCCAGGTAAGTAAAATCAGGGAAATTCCAATACTAAGTGCAACACTAAATAATCCAGTGTTTCCGATGCAAACTGTTTCACTTTTGCGCATATTTTCTTCCCCTTCCATTTGATTTTGCAAGCTTCCATCGGTATCGATTGTACTGTTTATCGGGAGGTCTCGCTTGGATCGATTTGAGCAGTGGGGTCGAGGACATTTGTCTTCCAAGTTCTGTTTGACAGTTATAGCGATTTGACACTCAAAGATCATCTTCGAGCGATCTGCATATTTAAAGACATGACTCTCCTGCCCCACCATAAGATTAGAGAGATATTCCAAATCCGGAATTAAATGGATGTCCAGAGAGCATCCGTTAGAATCCACCAAATTCACCCGGTTTCCCTTTCCGTTGTCAGTGAAACAGGAATGAATGAAAATACAAAAGAATTCGAAGTTCTCACTCTCACAAGACCATAAATGATAAACTGATTGTCCAACAAGAGCGTATCTAGAATGAAACGTTATACTATTATTTCGTATCATTTCTTGTATTAGTTAAGGTTTTTGCATACTGGCAACGCTGTTATGACCTTAAATATGTTGATGGTTCGAAACAAAATTTCTTTAATGTGTATGAAGTAGTGGACCAAAAGTAGAGTTAAAAATTTACACTACGCTTGACTTTCCATCTTTTAAGTCTTTCATGAAAAGCATCAACATTTTTGCTCATGTAAACTCCGTATAGCGTCAGTCTTTCACAAAAATACCGTGCGCTTCCAATTAACAAAGTATCACAATAAGTTTTTAACTCGCAGTTGAGTGAGAAAAAGTTTCAGTACGTGGATGCGTACCTAACCGGCGAACCCAAAGGATGTAAATCCAGGATTTGATATTTACAGTTAGGCATGGGAACGTTCACCGTTTGTCGATGAGTGGTCAACATATCCACTGCCAGTTCAGAATTCACTGATTTCAGCGATGAATCCATATAGAAACAGCTGATCTCAAAAGCTCGATCAAACTGAAACAAAACTGATATAGAGTAGAGTTAAGATTGAGAAATTTTGCTTAAACGAAATTCAGCCTTTGGATGGTGAGGTTGAACTTCAATAAACCATTAAAATTTATCTATCTTGTGAACACTGACAAAGGTGCTGCTGAAACAGTATTTTTTAGAATCTAAAGAAGCGAGATCTAAAAGAATTGTGTGAAAGCACAAAGCACAGCTTTTCTTGCTACTAACGTTGTGTCCGTCCAACAAAAATTTAATGCGTTTAGATAAAACCTGGTTTAGTCTATCTACAGTCAGAGATTACTACATATGTATCGAGACCTAAAATAAAGACCCTGTCCGCTTCAAACATTACCTTTGAGATGAAATTTGCATTAAAACTGAGAATTAGTGTAGTCTTAAGAAATAGTCCCCGAGGGTTTTGATGGGATCTTCGTTTGCTAACTCCGCACTGATTTATGCTAATGGTGATTTCTGGCTGCAAACCCTTCGGGTTTTCGGCGAAACAACCGAATTCCGTGGAATGTCCTTTTACAAAAATACGACCAGAAAAGTGCCTTGCAACACGGAAAACCGCATGTATTTTGTCTGAGTTACAGCTGATGTCAGGAAAGTCGATAAGTTTATTTGCCACATCAAAACAGTTGCAACAACTGAAACCCAATAACATTGGCAGCAGATATTTCATGATTGCAAATGAAAAATCTCAGAGGAAAAGAAACGAAGACTTTTCCAATAGCAGATTTAATGTTACAGGTCACTGAGAAAGTGTCAAACCAATTATCCGACGATTATATACGCAAACTTTGCTTATGAAATTTATTGAAATTTCGACACCCAAGTCCAAGGACCTATTATTGTTATTTATTACTTGAACTTTATTTAGTCACAAATTTCACAAGTCTTCGAAAATGTTCACACATTTTAAAATCCACTTATTCATTTTTAAATTCTTTCAGCTAGTGCCTACTGCCTGCCTAGTCTTCTCATTGTGCAGTGATTGCAGATTGCTCAATTCTCTGGCCCATCTTAGCTTCTATAGAATACCATTTGAAAGGTTGACCAAGAAAAATACAGGTGGAAGTAAACGACTACTTATTGTCTTCGCTTAGCCTGTGTCTAGTGTTGCTCTCCACCTGATTATTGCCAGCCGGACTGGCTCATCTCATTCATCTCAAATCTCAATCAGGTCGGCCGGTATCGGGTAATATTTGGTCCCCCTGCCTGAGATAATTAGTTCCCTCCCACAGCTAGTGATGTCTCAAGCACTGAAACTTAAGGTGCTGGTTTCCTTTCGGGTATTTTTGACTCCTACGGCTTTAATCCTTTACGCAAAGGGCCAAAACTTACGAAATAACCTATTTCCGTGCTCTTTAACATTTTAGGACCAGTCCCGTATTCTTAGGCCGAAAGAAAAGAAAGTTTTGGTTTTTGGCCTTAAGCTCCCAGTAGGTAGACAAGACACGGGATTGGTTGGTATGGATGGAAAGAAGTCTCGAAAATGAACATTTTTGCTCTTACAACCTTTGAGCTATCTCGACGGATTCCGGATATTTTCGGCAGAATCGAAATTCGCACTTCTGCGGAGGGACGTTTTTCTTGGTTTGGGCTAAAACGTCTCCAGTTGCGAGAAAACTGACTTCAAAGTTGCGAAATTTCGTGTCGTCGCACATTTGCCGGATTTTCTGGAGTATTGAGGCTTGTTGAGCCAAATCCAAAAAAACGTCCCTCGGCCCATATCTCCTCTGCATGATAGCACAAGAAAAAATTTTGGCCGTTTCTTCAGTTTTGAGAAATCGATGTTCAAAAATGTTTGGTCTATATTCATCCTGTTAGATGTCAGAACCGCTGAAGATTTCTGCCATTTTTTTGCTAATTTTGCCAGTTTCGTAAACTCATGTGAATCTACAGATAATAAGCTTTAAAACGATGTATAAAGCTCTTTCTATCTTCCAAAATTGCGAAAGTTATAGCGTTTCAAAAAATCATCACAAAAGCACTGCACAAAAGGATACCACCACCTTAAGCTGAAACAATTTTGGGAGGAAAACTGAAACTGAAACTATTTTAGGCGCCGACCGGGGGTGGATCTCCGAAAACCACGTGGCAGCGGGAGTGTGTTAACAATTTTAATTGACATAGAAAATTTATAAAATCTTAATCAAATGTGTGTGCAATGAGCATGCATGTCATGTTAGGCTCTCGACTAGACAGATTCAGCAAAATCGAAGAATTGTGCCCTTTGGTTGAGTTGCAAAATAACAAAAACAAAAGCCATTTTTTAATAAATTTACATTTTCAACTGTTGCCTGTTACCATTTGACATAAATTTAGCTTTATTGAATTCACCTCATCAATAGCCTTCGATGATATGCAACATGATTGATTTTTACTGTGATTTGAAATTTATCTATGTTAATTACAATTAATAATTAGCAACGATTAGTATAATTACTGTATACCACAATTACTTTTTATTTAAACCCGAGCAAATCACGCCATATTAAAACTACGTAAATTGTCAAAATGTCAATTGTCTATCAAATTGTCTTTACAAAAGGAGTCTTCTAATACACTTGAAAGTAACAAGACTGTGCACTTTATGGGTCTATCACGATAACTACGGAATGAAAAGTGGCAGAATTAATTAATCACGCCGAACGGTACGGCGTAATTAATTAATCACGCCGAACGGTACGGCGTAATTAATTAATCAAGCCGAACGAATCGGCGTAATTAGTTAATCACGCCGAACGGAACGGCGTAATTAATTAATCACGCCGAACGGTTCGGCGTAATTAATTAATTTCGCTGAAAATCTTGTAGGCTAGTTAATTTAAATTACACATAATTTTTTTGCAGCCACCTCATCCCAGTCGGTACGCCGGTTAGGGGTAGTGTCAGCAATTTTAAAAGTTTGACTGGGTGGGGGACGCTGACACTGAATAACTGCAGTCGCAATTATCCGAGGTGTTCTACAAGGCTATCAGTACGTCCATTACTTTCACCGTAATGGAGGTCCTGTAGTAGCTCCATCAAGCAGGCGGCCACCCCTTGACAATCTCGGTAAATTGCCCAAGGTGGGATGTCCAGGGTCTCCCCTAGAGGAATAAAAGTGCAGCTCCTGGTTGGAGCCGGAATGAACAATGATCAAAGTAGATCAATTGTTCTATATTAAATCCCAAGGATCTAAACTTTCGTGCTTGCGGTCGATGCATGCAGAGAGTACATCAACATTCCTCTCCGATCAACCTGTGCATAGCGTTAAACCAATGTTGTCTTCCATCAGGAAATTATAAATATAATATAGTAAATAGGGTTGACTTAGCTTGTTGACATCTGTTGGACATTTTCCATTGCGACAAATTTAGACTGCACCATTTGATTACCACTCCTTCGAATAATTTTCTACCAAGTTCCATTTAAATTCACATATTTCCATCAGTTGCTACGAGACTGCTATAGGCTGTCCGTTGGTAGACTTTGCAATGTAGTCCTGATCTATGAAAGTGTATAAGAACTAAGTTGTAAATTTGACTGAACTAAACCTAAATTTCGACTTTTGTGTTGGTTGATCTTAATAGAACGAATTAATCCATCCAAATTTTTAGTGTTATGCCGCAGCAGAGAACATTCTGGACTGACTGTAAAGCCGATTTCACACGATGGGGATTTCCATGGGGATTCCCCTGGGGAATCCCCCGGGGACACAACATTCGAAAGTTTTTCCAAAAATCCCCAGGGGATACTCATGGGGTCTTTTCATGGGGATTCTCTTCACACGATGGGGACAATCCCCAGGGGATGCTTGCTATAGATAACGTGTTGTTTCCAATTTTTTATAACTAACACGAACAAATGAAAATGCTGCTTTTCAACAATTTAAATAACAATAATACCAATTCGAAATATGATCATCTGAAGACAAAAATTATAAACAAAAAGTACTTTCTATCAACTGGATTTAAATGTAAAAATATAGGCATAATAATTTAATCTAAATTTAATTAATTAATTCGTTAGCTAATTTAATTCAACGTTATGATTTTTTTCTCAAGACTGTTGAATTATAATGTTTTCGCTTTTCCTTGTTCTTAACAACTCAACAAACCTGTGAAATTGTTGGTACAATATCAGTTTTGCTTGTTACATAAGCAATATTATTTCGCATTTTGTTATAATGAGTTTAAGACTGTTTTGACTACAATGTCAGCTGATTTTGCTGCTCTCTGATTGGTTGTTTCATGAGGATCCCCATAGAAAATTGCTCGGCGAGCAATCCGTCCCCATGGGAATTTTCATGGGGATCCCCACAAAAATCCCCATAGAAATCCTCATGGGGCGTCCCTAAGGGGATAGGTGGGGTCCCCATGGGGATCCCCATGGGGAAATCCCCACAAAAATCCCCATCGTGTGAAATCGGCTTAAATCACTTAAGTTGTACCTTCTCATGTAAATCAGACTAAATCTTTCAGAGCTCAATGTGAAAATACAATCAGTTCTCACAACTGCATTGCGTCTATCATCACAAATAGTCAATGCAATTAATGAAATGCTGGGAAGCTGGAAACAGCACTTAACCAGATTTTAACCGAAACTGTAGCTGTCCCAGCACCTGATTTATCAGAACATCTATTCAAATATTTTAATTATAAAAAATGGTAAGAAACTTAGCCTTAGCCTAAATTTCCAACTGCATCGTAGCGTAGGCGAACAAATCTCCCTGCACATAATTCATGCAAAAACATTAATCTTTTCTTTCAAATTTTTGACGTAATTAATTAATTACGCCAAACCGTTCGGCGTGATTAATTAATTACGCCGATCCGTTAGGCGTGATTAATTAATCACGCCGTACCGTTCGTACATAATTAATTCCGCCACTTTTCATTCCATAGTTATCGTTAGAGTTGTGCCGTTAAGAAATTTTCCGGGCCGGGCCCGGGCCCGGGCCTGCTGAACCAACCGGACCGGCCCGGGGGCCCGATTCAAGGCCCGGTAGGCCCGGCGGCCCGGTGTGGGCCCGGTCGGCCCGGTGAAGGCCCGGTATACAAAAAACAGTGCCAAACAATAGTTAGTGCTATTTATTGCAACTTGGACAACTCCTGGGAGCTTAATTTGACTGTCTAGTGAATGCATTTCGGAAAAATTTTGAAATATGCACAACAAAAATTTGACCGGGCCTCACCGGGCCTGTCCGGGCCTCCAAGGCCCGGCAGGCCCGGCTCGGGCCGGGCCTTCGTGGCTGACCGGGCCCGGCCTGCCGCTCCAAATAGCAGGCCCGGGCCGGCCCGGTGCAGGCCCGGCCCGGAGCCCGATTCAAGGCCCGGGCACAACTCTAGTTATCGTGATAGACCCATTACAAAAAGTTAGCAATGGGGGAACAACACGCCTGTCGGCCTCACCGCCCTGTTTTGTCCTCGGATGGGTCTGTGGACTTGCTCTTCTGCTTTCTACAGCTTTGCATTTTCGTTTTCTTTACCTGTCTGTCCGGATTACCACATGTAACGCAACTTCTGCGGCAAAATGTTTACAGAATGGCAAGAAGAAAAGCATAGTTGATTTTGAAATGAATTTCAATTGTATATATGACGGGAGAAACAAGGGCAATCCAAGCTGAATCGGTCGACCAAGCTGACGACAAACACTGCCACAGCCAAAGCATGTTTACGCTTCTTTCCTTGAAGCAAGCTTAAAGTAAAGCCATCTTAGTCGTTGCTGAGCTTTAAGCCCGGTTCATACTTCGTGTGCTTTGTGCTTACAGGACAATTAAACTCCTATTTTAGGAAACAGACACGTTCTCTTTATCTATTTTAAACAAGCCTGGATTAACCGTTTCATTTCCAGTCCCAATCTAGGCAGGCAAGCCAGTGACAGCGGGCCTGAGCTGCAAGATCCTCCTAAGTGTAGTTGGCAATACACCTAGTTTAGAAGGAAAGCTAGGAGTAATGTTAAGACTGAGGACAATCTTTTCCAATGCTAACTACGAAGAAGTGATGTTCACATACTTTTGATATCGAATTGGTATAAGTAAAACACAAAACTGCGGCCTTCTTATCCTGCTGTTTCCTACTCTAATAAAACAACTCAGCCGCCTTTATTAAAATTTAACAATAACATAGACAACAAAGCGGAGCTGAATTATCACAATTAATCACAATCAAAATTAAATGACCAAATTCATCATTAAATTCTCAAACATTTAAATTGTTTAGGATCAAGTTAGCTATAGCTAGTTATCAAGAGCTCCTCCAAATCTTAAATCTTCCAAATTTTAAGTCTTCAGTTTTATGTTCAAAATAACGACATAAGAATACCAAAACGTTTAAGCAAAAATGAGTCAGGCAGGCGAATAAATTACCAGAAACTTTAAACAAGCGTGTCTGCATGAATGGATTGCAGCTGTCAAATTATAATAATCTAATCATCATTATTATTGTTATACTCTTTTTTCTTTAGCTGATTTACTGGTTATTTTACACGAAATCAAGCAAGAAAACCAAAAGCTGACATTTTAGACTGGAACACATAACTAGATCTTCTTTCTTGTAAGGTTTCAGATCGCAAGACTTTATCGGCTAATTACAGCAATAGACTCTTTCATAAATCATCATGTATCGAAAAAAGAAAACGTGCCCTTCATGCTGAAAGATTTAATTTGAGGATTTAGATTGACAGCTTCTAATTTAACGAAAGAATCCTAATCTGAACGGGGACGGCAACAACCCACCAATGCACAATGCTTTCAGAAAGTGATTGTCAATGTACGAAAGGCGGAAATCAAGATAAATAAACGGACATATTGTGTACCCAACACAAGAACAAATCCCGTGAAAAAGCTGCAATAGCAGTAATAACAAATAACAACTTTAACAAGTATGGTTTATGGTTAAATTTAACGACTATTATGATATGTGTGCATTTGCCAAAGTTCTACACACAATCGGGCCAGCTTTTGTCATCAACTTCTGATCTTGCCAGACAGCAACGCAAGCTGAGGACGTTTTCAGGTCAGGCTAAAACAATAAAACCGTAAACATCAAATAAAACCGTCATGTAGACAAAACTTCTATTTTTCTTTCCAAATTTCAATTTCCCACACCAAATTAACGATATCCAAAGTCAGGTTCTTCAAGACAAATTTTTTAAGCTTATTTTTACTTGTAATTTTCCCCAAACTTTCTTCTTCGGATTCAACTGTTCATCGGCCACACCAACAGCAGAACCTTCCAGGAAGATCCGTTCTCCGGGAACGCAGGATTCTGGAGGATCCAAGGGCTCCACCTGTTCCACCTGGAGGACCCTATTTCTTTATTACTTCGCAGGATTAAAAATGAGAGTTAATTTTAATCCGGCCGCCGTAATTTCTATTTCTTTAAGGATTAATTTTAATCCGTTTAATCCTGCTGGCTAGTTTTGAACTGATTTTTAATCCCCGTGCTGCTACGGAGGTTAAACGGATTAAAAACTAAAACAGCGAAAAGTTGCATTTACAATCAGCAACTGCATATATAGACGGCGCTGTCACTGCCATAATGACACTTGCTGCATTTTCATTGGTCATTTGATGTTAGTGTTGAGCTTAGCTATTCTTAAAAACATAACGTTATAACGTTTATGTTAGTTAAATAAAAGATTCTGCTAAAAATACAAGTTATTTTCTCAAAATTGCTAACCGTTTTAAAAACTGTTAGCAAAGCAAAGCAAAGTTTATAACAGTTTTTTATTATATACATATTTCTTCTGTTACGCAAGCCGGGCAATACAAGCAAGGTGTCATCGCACAGGCAAATTAACCGAGTCGTTTCTAATTTTTAGTCACTTGTGAAATTCCTACCTCAGCTGCCTGGACCTGGGTAGAAATCTAGAGGCGGAGCGACTACAGGTTCCTAGACCGGGCCTATTCTAATAATTTACCTAAATTCTACCTACCTAACTAACAACTAAGGTCCTTACCAGACTACGATCGCAAATTCAGATTACAAGGCTTTACCGGCATAAAATTAAATCATACGATGAATATAAAGGAATACAGACTAGGGGCAGCCACTCCACAGACGAACAACTAACAAAACTGAACTTATGGATCAGATCTAACTGATTAAAGTAGCTAACAGACTAAAGACTGTATAAACAGCAACCATCAATTTTAGTGTTTGTTTTAAGATTAAGTTGCAACACTTGTTTTTAGTTGATTCTCAACATCCTCCCCTGGATAGAAAAATTTTAGCGCCTGCTAAAATACAAGATGGAGAAGAGATGCTACCGTAATTCAATAGTTGAAAGTTAAAAAGAAATTTCAAAGGTAAACATAGATCTCACACAATTCCCATGAGACCAGTTATGAGGCACGTATCCTGGCACGTTTACCCATGGTTAAAACAAAGAACCACCAATAGAAGTTAAGAAAAATTAAGGTTAGAAAATGGTAGCAAAGTGGAAGTCATAGACAGGCGAAGTATAGCGAAACACAGGGAGAATAAAGTAAACGAAACAATGCAGTAAGTAGTTGCAACCAAACTAAGTATAGCGAAAAGAAGTAATCAGAAAATAGAAAAGAAAATGGAACGACCCACATAGAAAAGGTAATATACCCAAAAAGCCACTATTAATAGAAAACAGTAAAGAGTAGAAACACAACAATTATTCATACATTCATCGGCCTTCAACAATCATACTTTCAGACAAACAATGCAAACACACAATATATCAATTTTTAGAGAACAACAAACAATACAAAATTTTACGACTATCACTGCTATACATAAGAAAGGAAAACTAGCTTAGCTAAACTATACAAAGTTCACAAAATCCTAGCTAACAAATACAAGATTCACAAATACAAAACGTAGATAGGTTAATTTTTACATCATACATCAAACTACTTGTCAAAAGTCAAAAACTAACCTAACTAACCACAACATAACATTCAATATCCTAACTAAACTATACAACAAAATATTATCCTGTACACGACAAACAAATAATCAATGCATATAAAATAAGGTAAAAGACTATTGCAAACAAAGAAAATTTCTTCTATTATAAACCGTTTTTAACCTAAAATTTTAAAGATCTAGCGCACGGACCTTCCTCCGCCGCATAAAAAATAAAGATCACCTGATCTTTCCAAGAAAACAAGAAAAAATACGTATACATATAACAATCAAAATTAAAGCACATACATATATAGGGGAAAAATATAGGGAAAGGGTTACATAACTAGACGAATCAAAGTTTACAGACGAATCATACAGTAAAGTATATATATATGGCAAAAAAATAACTGTACATGGCATAGATAAAGCACAAAAAATAATGACTTAAACAATGGCAAAAGATAATACATAAACAAAAACAAACAAACAATTATGCATATACTGAGCAGCAAAATTAAAGTCTATATTGTCCATAAATTTAGATCGTTGTAGTAGTTGTTGTTGTAGTTTTATAGTTAAGTTTTAAGATGATGGTCTTCTGGTTTCACCGTAGGATGAGTTCAAACCCGTATGAACTCCACTTCAGGATCGGAGCTGTATCTACAGAAGACATCGAATTTAGAGTTTCGATGGGAGTCGTTATATCCGTCGTTGTAGTCGATTAAACACACATACATTTATAATATGATGGCTATACAGAGCCGACAATGCAATTAAAAGATAGAAAAGAATTATAATCTAGAAGTGAAAATTAAAGAAGAAGTGCTCTAGAAAGAGAAGATCTTTAAGAAGATAAATAGAATAAATGTCATTTTATACTAATTGACTAGTAATTCATAATTATTCATAATGCATCGCGTAGTAAAAATACAATTATATCATCGAAAACAACAACATACAAATAGACATATATACACGATCAATAGCATTAGCTGAAAACACAAATAAACCAATATAGGTAACCGTAGTAAACAACCGTACGTAAACAACCATAATCAATAAACAAACAATATAAGTAACACGAAAAACAAACTAAGGGCCTTTTCGCGCGCGAGTTAAACGAGTTAAAATCAACTATTTTAACCCCTATTCGCGCGCTCAGCGAGTTAAATTTAACCCTGGCTGTTTTAACTCTTTTAACTCCAGCAGGGTTAAAACGAGCTGAGTTAAACGAGTTAAAATCGGAAGAGTTAAAATTAACTCTCTGAGTGCGCGAATAGGGGTTAAAAGAGTTAATTTTAACCCGCTTAAATCTGCCTATTCCTCTCCATTCTCTGCATGCACGCGTTCAAATTAGCAATCAATAGAAACTACCTATGCTTTTGTTGTCTTGAATGAAGTTCAGCAGTTTGACTCCTTTTTTAATTAGCGTATTATTTGTTTTACATGCTACCAAGATGCTACTGGTTTAAGACTGCTTCTTTATTCCTGATTTGATTCGTGTAGGGATTAAATTAAACAGTTGGACAAATGTTGTATTTATTATCCGCCAAGGACAATCAAGACTGCGCACAAACCACTGTAAGGCCATCGCACCATTTTGATTGGATAAGTTAGTTCTTCAAGCAAAGTATAAAGTACAAGTTGCAAGCCTTCCGTAAAATGGTCGACTATGCCAATTAAGGGGGGAATACGAATGGAAACTGTTTAATATTGTAAAAGCCAATTAGTCTTTTGTACTGTACTGTCCAAACACTAGTCAGCAAGGCTCAGCATGATTGTGTTGTCACATTTCCTGCACAAATTTTGAGTATTTAGTTTAGTCCTTAACGAATATGACTAGCAAACAGCTTCATGTAATTTGCAAATGGGTGTAAACGACGGTTCCGAGTTTGGCAGGAATCCATTTCGAGCTTCTGCGCTTTGAATCAATGATAAATTATAGATTTGAACAGATTTATAACAATAATGAACGTGGAGACCCAAAACAGAAAGAAACAATCATGAAGGCGTGAAGACTAATAAGCGAACAGGTAGTAAGCACCAGCCAATCATGCGTCACCTCTTTGATGTAGCGCTAGCAAATCAAGCTTAGAAGTGTTTTTAAACAGCCAATCAAAGCTAGCCACACTTAAAGCCTTAGAAAGGAACAACTTTAGGTCTCTTATAGTGCATTTCATAGGATTAATTTTGCTACTTTTTTCTGCACGTTTTACACAACTAACTAGTATGCCACCACACTATTTGGCAAATGCTAAGTATTTATTAATAATTACTGGAAAACTAGAGATTTTGCAATAAAAACTTTTGTATTAACAAAATAAATAAGTCAAAATAGTAAATAACATTGCACTTTTGGCTTATTTGATCTGCAGTGACTTCAGGAGGCCAAGCGTATTTTTAACTCGTTTAACCTCCTTGTCGAATCGAGGGTTAAGATTCAGTGGAAAATGCTGCTGCAGAGTTAAAGGAGTTAATTTTAACTCGCGCGCGAAAAGGGGTTGAGTTAAAATTAACTCCGTGGATTTTAACCCCTGTGCGTGCGCGCGAACGCAGGTAGGGTTAAACGAGTTAATTTTAACCCCTGTTCGCGCGAGCACCGAGTTAAAAAACTTTTAACTCGTTTAACCCCAGCTAGTTAAAATTAATTCGTTTAACTCTTTTAACCCTGGCGCGAAAAGGATCGAGTTAATTTTAACTCGTTTAACTCGCGCGCGAAAAGGCCCTAAGAACACAAATATTTTTGGGTTTTTAGAATATTGCTTTTTAGGATTTTCCGAATATGCATAACGAACTTCAAACACAAAAACTGACTACAAATTATCAAATTCAACTAATAATTCTGTACAAGCCTACATGAGCATATGAAAACCAAACAAAACTAATAACTATACAGACTAGTATATATACCGACTAATTAATTAGCTATCATACAAAGTTACTACCGATTAATGTGATCACCGAAAACAAATACTAATACTGCGCATAAGGATTCCGCTTGTTTTCCGCATTTTACGCTCGTTAAATCCGTCACAATTAAAGAATCGTCAAAAATTCCGAAATAAGTCTAGCGTCCATACTACTGTCGTCGTGAGGCCTTCAAAATCGTTAATCCGTTTCATTACATCATGCCTCGAAAAGTCACTTAATGCTTTCGTCGCTAAATCTTTAACTAATCCGTAAATAAGCTGACTACTACTCCGTTTTCAACTCCGTTTTACAAACTTGAACGTAACGATTATACCTCTTTGCACGCAACTGGTTAAACACGTCTATGAAAATGGCAAAAATAGTATTAGAATTTGAGTTGGATGAGTCACGGTTTAAACTAGAAAGCGAGCCAGAAAGTTCGCACTCAGCCAAACCAATGACTCTGTTGCGTAGATTGTCCAGAAAGACAACTCACCAACGTAGGTAGGAATGTTAAAAACCAACAAAAAGATGGAAAAGTGAAAATGATTAGACTAAAGATGGAATTAAACCCTTTTGTGCATAGTATTCAGCTGATGAGGGTTTTCGTTTTACACGTCTGTCCAGAAAAGGTAATTCGTCAGTATGTTTCGCAAAAGATGGAATTGAAGTTTTCGGCCACATTGAACGTTGACAATTAGTTTTCATCAGAAGAAGTTTTCACACTTTTAAAGCTGGAATGACCGTTGTCGTGTGGCTCACAGACGATCCAGAAAGATCGCTGGCAGTCATATCAGCAGTGACGTTTTGAGATGGCAGGGCCACGGTTGCATGGCTCACAGACGATCCAAAAAGATCGCTCGCAGACATATCAACAGGGCCTACCTGAGATGATTGTTGGATTAGGTTGTCCTGAAAAGTTACCTTCCATTCATTCAACATGAGCTGATCGTTCGGTGGCAAGTTTGCTGTTGCTGGTGCCGTCTACGACGTCGCGCTTCTCGCTGTCGATTTGCCGCATTTGTCGTTTGGGTTGGTCCGGATTTTCCTGTTCCTCGGAGTCCGAAACCATGTCATGCTGGCGTTTCATAGCAGAGACTTTGAGACCACTGATCAGAGAAGGCCAGAAACCAATACAAAGTTAGGACTAAATAGAAAACAAAACAAGTGACATAGGCAATTTCTTAAAACAGAAGGAAAAGAGGTTAGGTAAAAAGAGGAGAAAAATTTAAATCACCAAATACCAAGAAAATTTTTAAGAAACATCGAAAAGAGAAAGGGTCTAGAAATTTGAACTTTTAAGAGAAAAACCCGTTGAAAAGGTGACGACATTGCTCACGGTTGTACAGTAATAGTGCTGGGTAGATAATTAAGAGTGTATTAATGGTGTGCAAAAAGGAATTTCCTAAAGGTGCTGCTGGTGCTTCAGTGCCAGGTGATGTTGCTACGACTACATACTCTACACTAGCAGTTTCATCTCGTTCTTCAATATTGGTCACGGCAGTATCATTGGTTTCTTGGTGTTCCAATTCATTTGTATTAGCTTGTACTTGTTCTTCTAATTCACCATTACTATTCCCTTGCTTTTCCACTACACCGTGTAAAGCCTTTTCCTTAGGCTTTTCAAATTCCAAATCTTGAAATTGTTCTTCTGTATCTTCAGTATATTCTGGGTGTACATCTGGTAGCTTCTTTAGTCGGTTTACGTGAATTGGTTTACTAATCTTTCCTGTCTGTAAACACCTTAGCCGAACATTTTGCTCTGAAATCCGTTCCACAATGCGAAATGGTCCGTCATATTTTGGAGCTAATTTAGCCATATGTCCTTGTGGTACAGGTACTTGTGAAATATGTCGCATAACTAGCTGTCCTACTTCAAAATGTTTGATACGTACCCTCTGAAACTTTAACCCTTTAAAAACTGTTAGCAAAGCAAAGCAAAGTTTATAACAGTTTTTTATTATATACATATTTCTTCTGTTACGCAAGCCGGGCAATACAAGCAAGGTGTCATCGCACAGGCAAATTAACCGAGTCGTTTCTAATTTTTAGTCACTGTCTCATCCATTTTTCCCTAATTGCGACCAATATTATCAGCGATTCTGAAGTATCTACCATGCAAGTGGAAGGGTTGCCATTTAACACAAATGTGTTACACACACATACCCCGGGACTCCTTTTGCTCCTATTTTTTCGCTTTATAGCTAAGTTGGGAAAAACAGGCAAACTTCAGGTTGTGCAAACATTTTAGTTGATTTCCAGATTTCCAAACGACCAAATTTTTGTGTCACCAAACCCGTGTCACCTAGAAATGAATTGGCCAATGCCCAACAGTGGTTATTTCGAAAAAAACCAAAAAGACTGTTGTTTGTTACTATTATGTATTCGCACTTGCTAATCTTGGCCAACATTTTTGTGTTGATTATTTTGCTAACCGAAATGATATTTGATATAAGTCATATAAATTACAGATTCTCAGATTTTTTCCGTTGACATCGGACTGCCCCAGCAGAGTTGGCGGTGGGTGTCGCGGTCCGATCCAGGTCCGGACTCAAAAATAAGAGAAACCATAAAAATTTAGTAAACTTAGGTATTTACAAGAGTTTTTAATAGGAAGAGTAAGACATCCAGCTCTTCCTAATAGAATAAGCATGCGAGATGCTCGAAACATCGAGGCCGAAATCTCGGGGGGGGGGGTTCTCAGAGTGTAAACATGCAACGCTGACCTTTCTCAAAAACGGGCGTTTTCGCCAAATTAAATACTATAACTTGGGCTAGCAAGATCATACAGTAATAATTTGTAATGAAGTTGCTAGGATCCAGAGTCAGAAAACGCTCTGCTCTCCGGTCTAGTGTCTAGTGTCTCGCGTTAAGCAGAAGACGCGGGTTCGAACCCCGCCAGGTGCCCGAATTTTTCGGGTGCCTGGTGGTGTACAACTTTCATTTCTTTAATTATGGGTACACGCTTTGGCAAGATTACAAGTTACAATACAAAATGCGTTACTAACAGGGGTCGTTACAAAATGTGCAAACCAGATACAATTACAATTCAGTACAGTATACAATTTACTGTACCAGAGTTGCCAGTTACCGTCTTTTAGTTTATTATTAATATTATCCTAATTTAGGATAATATTACCCAAGTTATTTGGTTTAGGTTAGGGACAAGGTTCAGTGGTACCTCTTCTTCTTCCTTTTTCTTAAACTCTGTCTTCACTACCTAACTATTACACTGTCTCCAACTCTCTACTAACCA
This sequence comes from Trissonchulus latispiculum, assembly GCA_030248195.1. NCBI lineage: Eukaryota > Metazoa > Nematoda > Enoplea > Enoplida > Ironidae > Trissonchulus > Trissonchulus latispiculum. Next base: position 15,111 of record JASAND010001996.1, on the reverse strand, counting down.
AGTACCTATATGCTTTCTCGTGCGCCTATATGCTTGTGCTGTGCGACTCTTTATCCGTCCTTACACACGGATTATCAAACTACAAATCAGCAAACTACAAACAAACAATTATTAGCTAATATAAACCTGGGGTCGGTCTATGGGTGAGTCCCCGAATCGTTGGACACTGCTTTCCCGAAGGTCCGCTCCAACACCTAGACAGGGTTACTGTACGGAACTGGCTTTTTTGAGGAAATAGAGAAAATGGGGAGTTTCCTGGTTCTGCCTTACTTATTCCTGAATAATGTAGGTTAAACAACTACACAGTTCAACGAATCTACGGCTTCTTCTTCTTCACAGGTGGGTGTTCGGCTCTTAGGCCAGAGACACGGGAGAAACGCCTCCCGACTTAAAGCTGATGACAAAAATGGTTGAATTCATGACTTGATAGAAAAGAGAATTGGTGTTTTAGTCCTTTTTCCAAGTGATTAGATTTAGGCCTTTCGGTTTCTGGTTTAACCTCCCACTTTGATCAGGCGGTGCCACGCTCGCTGTCTCTGTCTTAATCCGCTACTCGGCAATACAAGCCGTCTATGTACCTTCCAAAAATTGACTGATTCCAATTGACTGACTGTCTGACTACTGATTCACTGATCCGGACTTCTGCGGTCCACTGATAAACTACTGGCTCTGACTATCTGAGAGACACACAAGACTGATAAGATCCGCGGGCAGTTCAGATTCGGATAGAGCAGCGTAGCTTCGTCTCCGCACCTGAATCAAATGGGTTAAAACCCATTAGTACAAGATTATGGTGCGGGAATCGAACCCAGCAACCATTACTCGTTCCTTTGCTTTCCAGGCCCAAAATATGCATTTTGGGCCCCATTTGAACTTGTAACTTGAAGAATTGACTAAAAACCGTTGGTTATTGCCTGTTTGACAATATTAACTGTTTCTGGTAACTTCTTGTCACCCATTGGGCCTTCCTGGCCTCTGCTAACTGGTATTATCAGAATTTAGCTAACTTGCCGCATTTTCGGCTTGAACGGACTGATTCACAAGTTTTCCACCTTGGGCCCGGCTGGGCCTAACTGAACTGGTAATTACACGAAATGTTCCTGAGAAACGTACAAAAACCGTGCTGTTTGCGACCTATATTCAGACTTCGCTTGCTTTTGGTCCTTTCCTTGCACGGACCAGCCTTCTAGGGCCATTTTAACGTGAAAAACACTGATTCTGGCTAAATTTTGCACAATCTTCAGAGCAACTTATGATACTGGCTAATATTAACGTTTTCAGCCTGCTACTGGCCAAATTTTGTTGATTTGTCACGGGAAATGGGTTCATTTCCCGTGACCCAAAGATTACATCAAATATATGTACGAAACTGGACATTTTATAGTGCATTTCTGATATTGGAAGATGGTCATTTGTTAAATACTTATAATAATTATCTTAACTAATGCCTACCTACCTACTTATATTAACTAACTAAAGCCTACGTAATATTAATGTTAACTTGCGAACTAACTAAGCCTACTTAATATTAATGTTAACTTCCGATTAACTGGAGTTTTTAAGGTAAAATCCCTATTAATTGATTATTTACAGGTTCGGGACTGAAATAACAAACTTAAAATGAGACCTACTGGCTGACTGTGAGTGAGTTTTTGCATGTAATTAGTTTTAGTTAGTTTAAGCAAAAAGACAAAAACTCACTCACTCACTGTCTCAGCAGCCATTCTACGCAGTCCCTACTTACCGACCTACCGACCTACCGAACTACATCTACTTCTAAATCTACCTACCCCTTATCCTAGTGCCCTAACAGGGGACGTGCCGAACCGGTATTCGATCCGGTGCTGGCAACCCCAGCAGCCAGCCGAGCGGAAGTCGCGCAAACTACCACCCTTTCACACGAGCACATAATTGCTTTCGTGCAAAACTGGCATGTAAATTAACGAAATTTTGATGAAAACGAATTTAAGTAAAAATTATATATTCTTGTAGAGCTTGAAAAACTGAACATTTTTGTGCTTACAGCACCAAAAAATGTTAAGTAATTAGTGAGAAAAGACTAATTAAAGTTTGGTCCTACATATGCATAATTAGCACGTCTAATGTATTAATTAAAATGCACACATGCTGGGTTGCTAAATTGCTTCCTTATATAGGCTGGCTTAAACTTGTTCTAATTATAACCCGTGTAGCTCAAATGGATGAGCACTGGATCTATTAATCCAGAGGTCCTGAGTTCGAAGCTCAGCACGGGTCTACTTCTTTTCTTTTAGTTTGGTTCGTCTTTTTTCCTCTTACATTGGAGTTTATGTGATTACGGTAACGACCGTGAACCCATGCTAGTTTTAAACCAAGCCCATTAACACCCATATCTTGACTAAACCCAACTATTTCCCAATTATTAAAAACTTCAGCTAATTAATACAACAAAACTACAGACATTTTCCTACCTAGTACTCAATAAACTACTAGTCCGCTAATCGGATGTCTACCCTATAAAACTAAGTTTTTGGATTAATTTCGTAATAGTTTAAACTGTTCTATTCTGGTCCTGATTTGGCTAATTCTGGATTCCGTGAATGCGGCCCATCCGCCCCCTAATCGCAGGGCAACCTACACGGATGACCGGAAATCCAGCAGGTCTGGCAGACCTAATTGGGGGTCCCCGTGACCCTAGGCTGCCAAACCTGCCTAAATTGCCAAAATTACCTTTATTTCTTACACACATTTCTACGACTTTCATTCCAAAATTAGCACTTTCACAGCAATTACACATCCAACTAATAAACATTACTGATCCTAATTTACCCTGATTTTGGGTCCAAATTGCTACTCAATTTGCCCCCTTTTCCTGCCTATTATCTGGCTATTTTACTCATTCACCCTGGCAGTCCCAATACCCTTATCAGACAAAGGGGGTTTACGTGGTATGCCCTCATTCACACTCACAGTCACACAATTTTGATTACTCACTCGCAATCTACAAAAGAAGGCTAGCTCTGGAACCTCACACTCCATGAGGGGTTTACCCAGGCAGCCACTTACGTAAGTTTGGGGGTCTCATTCACACAACAAATCACAACAATATTGACGCATACGATTATACAAACATAATACTTCCTAACTACTCCGTAACGAGACCTACCTACTTGTAGTATGCATATTTTTGCCCTAATTCTGAAGTAAATTTGAGTTGTAACTTCCAGTATTTTGTTTTGGACTTTGGAAGTTTGATAATTTTGATGAAAGAAAATTTTTGTTGGATTTTTGGAACTTTGATTAGTTTGGAAAGCCGAACGAGTAATAATTGCTCAGGCAATTATTACTACAAACAAATCACACATACATATTTCCGCTAAGGACAGCTTCAAATTAGTTAAATTAACACGGGGAATTCGGCCATTCCCTTTAAAACAACTTGATAATTAATAATAAAAATGATTCTGGGTTTTAGTGCCTACTGATTTTGGATAAGCCGAACCACACACAATTATAGTTCACAATAACAATGCATAATTACAGACAATATGATTGGCTTCAATAGCGCCTACTTTGCGATTATGGCCGGCAATTCCTAATTGCCGGCTGTGGGGAAAACAATCCCTAAATTAGCTCAGTTCTTAATATGAGGTCATGACCAAGGGACCTCCTACCTCAACTCAGGGGTGGGTCCCCACTCAAAATCCCATGCTCCATTCTAACCCCAAAAACAGCAGTAATACACAAAATGTTTGGGCGTAAGCCCCTGTAAAAGTTAAGGCCATTCAGGCCGTGGCTTGGTTGACAAAGTTGATTTTTAAATTAAGGCCCGAAGGCCACAAAAGTAAAGTTTTAGGCCAAAAAGGCCTCTTAAAAATCCCTAAATTTGCGTTCCTGGTGTGTGATTTCGGCCGAGCATAGTGCGCTCATTTGGCCCTTATTGTGTGGTGTTCGTCGTGTTGGCTTAGATCTTCTCCTCTGACCTGTGCGGTGGTCAGAGGAGGACCCTAACTCGTGTACCTAACCTGGGAAGAGTGTACTTTTATTCCCGGCCAAAACGCTGGCACAACGGGAAGTACACTCAAGTTGGGGGGAAACACCCGACCGCTCTCGGCCGAGTCTCAGTCGAACACTGATGAAATTTTGAAATTTTCCAGTGAGCTGACAGGAGTCTGACAGCTCACTGGTGTTTGCTTTTAGTCGGGCTTCCTTTGACTTTTATTGGAGCTTCCAGAAATTTCTGGAAGCTCCCTATCTTAAAGCGTGTGCCCAACTCGGGCTGGCCACGCGGCTGGTCCGTTGGAGGGGAGATTAACGAGAACAAGGAATTATGACCCTCCAACTGACCCTAATTTGATTTATTTCCCAAGCTGAATTTTGGGAAACTTTGCAGACTTTTTGGTTACCACGTAAAGGTAACCAAAGGGGAAATTACTAGCTTTAAAAATGGAATTAAAAGAATTGATAAACAAAATTGTGCAGAATAAAGGCCACTCGGGGCCGAATATGGAAAAATAAATATTAACTGCCAACTTGGCCGTGTTATTTAGTAAAATTTATATTTGTTATTTTTAGGCCTTCCCTTGTCTCCTGGCCCCTTTCTTTCTTTTTAGACTTGACCTTTCGGCCGTAGACAAGGGAAGCCGCCCGTTGATCCCAGCAACAATTGTCCTTCCTCGCCAAGACTCTAAGTCTCGCTAGAAAGGAAACGGAAGGGCAATTGTTGCGTAAAAAATATGCATACTAATAGCTACGTAATTTTCTAGAGAATAAAAGTTACAAATTATTAATCTACGTACCTAGTTGCCTAAGACTAACTATTTTCTTTTCTTTCAAATTATTAGGGAGGGAGTTAAGACCCCTCCGAACGTAATTTCACGCTATGTGTATGTGTTAAATCCTTCTCTGCGAGGCAAGTCTCTGCTGGGAGAGAGCCAGCAGAGGCTCTGGGGTGTGAATGGAAACATGAATGGGCGTAACCTCACACATAGTTACGTATTGTTATAAGTCACCCAAGGCCAATATTACAAAATTAAAATGTAACTTAAACAAAACTTCTTTGACTTATAACTTTCGCAATATTGGGTGTTAGGTGACCGGGTTTGGAGTTTTAGAATCAGCAGAGAATTGCCTCTCAGATAAAACCAACTTATATTTTGACCAAAAATATGACTAATTAACTAATTATTACCTAATTAATGCAGAACATACCTAATTAGTACCTATGAACACTAATTACCACTATTTCATGCCCCTAATGGGCGAATTATAGCCTTATTTTGACCCATCTTCCAATATTCGCACTTATTAACTGCATAAACGTTTTTAAACTTGAAATTTCTTGTTAAATTGCTGGTTATTAAGCAACTTCTTTCTTTGAACTTATTTTCCTTGATGATTTTTCAGCTATTTTAATCTGTTTATATGTGGTTTCTTGACAATGTGAGGCCTTATTCGTGGCCTGGGAAGAGTAACGACTCCTCCATTATACGGAAAACCTGTTGCTAACCCGGGAAGGGTAACGATCCCTCCGTTACTGACTGATAGCCTACCTAAGCTTCCTTAACCTACGTTCCACTGAAATCCACTTTACACAATGCTTGGACGTTTCGCAGTTCACATCAAGGTTTCACAAACACACCATTCATAACCAGTACATTAGAAACTCAGATCAACTCCATCAAGAACCAATGTCTACTACAGATTGAGCTTTTCCCGGTGCCTTTTAGGTCTTATTTTGCCTTTTCCATTACAACCTCCACAAGTAAAGGGGCTAGGTTTTTAACTAGGGGGGAGAAGGTAAAACAATTGAGAAATCCCCCAACAACCATAACTTATATCAAAAATACTATCATCACTTCACCAGTTCATCAATCGCATGAATATCAATGCATAAATTCCTGAAAGACGGATAAAGGCTTGCGTTTCGCGTACGGTGCGGTGAGTTCGTAATCACTCTTAATACTCAACAATGATCTATTATATTATTATCTAAAGCTACTTAACTACTTCCTATTCTATACTCACTAGCACTTATGGCCATCTCGGCCCTCACCGAATAATCCATTCTGGGCGGGGCCCCTGCGGGGTTACCCTGTGTTACCCAGACACAATTACGCTTCATCCTACTTATCCTGGGCGGGGTCCCTGCGGGATTACCCTGTGTTACCCAGACACTATTACACTTCTTCCACTGGGCGGGGTCCCTGCGGGATTACCCTGTGTTACTCAGAACCTACTAGAGCTTCTTCGACTACTATCTCTACAGCTCTTCTACTGAGCCCTTCTGCTAATATTACTGCGATTCTTCCGCTGGGCGGGGTCCCTGCGGGATTACCCTGTTTTACCCAGACGCTAAAGCTCTTCTGCTAATGCTACAACTCTTCTACTGGGCGGGGTCCCTGCGGGATTACCCTGTTTTACCCAGAACTGCTAACATTCTCTAAACTTCTATCTAGTTTCTCTTCGCTTCACGTAAACTATTTACTAATCTTTCCCTGTCTAAATTCTACAAACTACATGATTAGAGGCCAATCGCGGCCTTGTTTATTAACGTTCTGCCAATCGCGGTGTGAACGTGGGCGTTCTGCCAATCGCGGTGTGAACGCGGGCGTTCTGCCAATCGCGGTGTGAACGCCTTAACCTATTTCTGAGTACCTTGTCCCTTATCAAAAATGTCGAAAAATACCAGTTACTGTTTAATGGTTCCGTTCCGTATCATTCTTCAACAATATAACCTTATAACAAAAATATCGATACTGCAAGTCGTTTCTGATTCATTGTTACTCTGTTTCTGCCTCTTTCAAATCGTCAATTCCCGTTTTCAACTCCTTCCTCAATAACTGGTAGGGTACAAACACAACAAATAACAAAAGCAAGTACAATAAGGAGTACAACAAATCGATTCATAGGGCGTGCTCTTATCTTTTCCGTCTCTAATTACTAATCCCGATCGCTAAACTTTTCGTGAACTAGAAATGCTACATTTAGGAAACCGTCACACGCAACACAATAAGCAATAAACAAAAACCGTGTAACAAACAAACAGAACAAATATAACGTAATAGAGCCAACACACCGGAATTTACAAATTACTAAGCCTATACACAGTGCAGAAATCTTACGTACTAGCCGCTTAGCAATGACACAGTACACGTACAAGTAATACACAACAATAATCATAACAAACAGTGAACAGGGCAATACCAATCTGGCTAAGTATTATACTCGTTTTGAGTTATCTTCCTCATCTCTCTACACTTCTTACTCTGTCTGTACAAAGCTGGCTAATTCTTCTTCCTATATGTTAATCCTCAGGCTAACTGTCTGGACTTAGCCTAGGATTAAGGGCTGTGCGATTGCAGGCTAAACCGACCGGGCCTAAATCTAATAAATAATTTCGCTCCTACCTACCTAGTCTAATAACTGACCTTACCAACTGCGATCGCAAGGGCGTATCATAACTTTACCAGCATAAAGATGTAGGGCATACGAAATACAGAATAATAGGGCCACAAATAAACGCACCCAATTCGTAGAACAACACTTCGACACACTGACTAAGAAATTCACACTTAGACGTCAACAAAGCGAATATGCAAATTAGGTAAGATTTCCTTTTTGAGCTGTTAGACTGAAGCCGGTTTTAACTGGTTTTTGACATCCTCCCCTGGATAGAAAAATTTTAGCACCTGCTAAAATACAAGGGCGATAGGGAATGCTACCATAATTCAGTAATTGAAAATTGAGGAAAATTTCAACAGTAAAAAGTAGATCTCACACAATTCCCATGAGACCAGTTATGAGGAACGTATCCTGGCACGTTTACCCATGGTTACCAGAAAGAAACTACAAATAGAAGTTAAGAGAATTAAAGTTAGAAGTGGTAGCAAAATGGAAGTCATAGCCAGGCGAAAATAGAGAAACGCAGGGAGTAACAGAATACCCGAAATACCAATAGTTGCAACCAAACTAAATATAGGAAACCAAGTATTAAGAAAATAGAAAAAGATTCCCACATAAAACTTAGACAAAAAATAGAAATACAACATTCATACAAACACATTCATGGATCCAGTACAATCACACTCACAATTATCCTAATGCAAACATACAAAGCAAACATACAATTACTAATATGCTATCCGAAGTATTAACCATAAATTCTATACGAAACAAAAAGCTAATCTATACATGACCTGAACAAAAATCCTAGCTAAGCACATTATATAATACAAGTTAAACAAACACAAAGAACCTAGCTAAAGACAATTCACAGACAATATACAATCCTAACTAAATTACTACAAGTAGGCAAATCCTAGCTAACAAATTATCCTGTACAACAATGAAAGCATTAGTATAACACAAAATATCAGTTTAGAAATTTTAAAGCCTTGCGTACGGATTCTCCTCCGCCGCTGAAAAACAAAGATCACCCGATCTTTCGACAAAAACAAGAAAAACCAATACAACACATACGTATGCATATAGGGGAAATGAGTCTGGGGAACGGAATACATTACTAGACTAAACAACTCACAATCACAAAATAATTACATATCACAAAGCGCGCACAAAAACAATACCTTACAAAGCCGGCAAAACAACTCACACAAATGCTAGCAAATACGTAAAAACAATCGACAAAAATACATATATAGACGAACAAGCAAGAAAAATACATATACGTATTTACAAACAAGTGAATTTGCATATAAAGTATGTACATGAAAGGTTGAAAAGTTCAAATGTCTATTATGATACGCTGTCTTCAAATAGGTGTCGTTGCAATTTAGTTTAAAATTATAGTTGGTTGTGATGGTCTTCAGAATAACTTTCGGGAGGAGTTCAAAACCGTATGAACTCTAAACAGGATCGGAGCTGAGAAGGCTGAAGTTGCCATCATGTGGAGTTGTTATATCCGTAGTAATAGGCCAGAGAGAGAAAATCGAGTTCCATAGGCGGAAACTGCGATCTTCACAGTTAGAAATACAGGCTACACAGAGCCCCAGTCAGTGCAAAACAATTACGAATCACAGTTATCGCCTATGAAATCTTTCGAAATTTGAGAAAAATCAAAAATAATTCGTTTGAGGCTAAACTAGAGATAGATCGCTCAAGATTGCAAGCTACACAGATACCAAACCGTTCATAAAGCTCCGAACAGCAAAAAAATCATAGACATACTGACATAACACAATCATTGAATGAAAATCACAAACAACAAAGTTAGTATATATAAACTGAAATATTTTTAAGTTTTTCGCGAAATGTTGCTTTTTAGGTATACTCCGATAAGCATAGATAACACAAAAATCTGTACAACAACTACCAATGCAATTATTAACTGTACAATGTTATTACTACTATTACTCACTGTACATACACAAGAAAAAAAACGGCAAAGTATCCTGCAACAGAAAAAACAAACACAACAAATTAAATATATGCTGCAAAAAATAATTCTATGATACTACAAAATAAACTACGTCAAACTCCGAAATCGTTCGATTATTAGCAAAACTACGCAAGTATATATATAAATTACTACTTCGTAATCGTACTATGAGGCTTTTAATTAAAACGCAACAAACAACGAGCCTCGTTTCATTACTACTAATCAAAGATTCCTTTCCGCATACCAAACTACAAGAATTAAATGCTGCGAATTTAAGCTACAACAAAATTCCGATTCGTGAGGAAACAAAAATCACTAAAAGTTAACAGACGTTTCAACGCGATTTATACGCTACTGGTTAGGTCAGAATTTGCATTTGAAGTGGATGGGACATCGTTTGTACTAGAAAGCGAGCCAAAAAGTTCGCACTCAGCACAAGCAATGTCCCTGTTGTGTAAGGTTATCCAGAAAGATAACTCACCAACGTAGGTAGGAATGTAAGACACATATACCGTTTGATGTTACTATAAGTGAAAAGTGAGAAAACCAGTAGAGACTAATAAAATTCCAGTAGAACCATTGATCCGACGTATCCGTCCCTGGATCTGTGCTCGCTCCGATGGATATTCTTAGCATCTTAGAAGAAAAGAACCAGTCCAACTGATTTGCTGCCAAATGAGAGCCAATGAACCAATCAAAACACCTGAAGGCATAAAAGAATACAATATAGTTCGATATTAGGAAGTCCAAAGCAAGAGAATTCAATGAAACCCAAAGTTGACATCACAATAGCCTGCAGACTACTCCGAAGCAGATTTAGATGTACACACGCCGATTACGACCAGGCTATGGATAACTACCAATTAAAAGATTTTGAGAACCGTGACTCTGGTATGGATAGTCTAACACAATACTCTGAATTGGCACAAACATAATTTAAATGGCAGTTAAAAATCAAAACAAACCTTTAACCCGTTTGAATCTTACAGATACCTATATTGTACAGAGTACCCTTCCGCAGGTCTTTGAAACTCATGTCGTAGCTTCCATGATCTCTCGTAGCTTCCATGATCTCTGCAAAGTGGCATAACGCTGCCATGAACACCAGAGAAGGTTGGATCCTCCAAATAGATCTCCAGGGTTTTATCTAGCCGTCGACGTAGCTTGTTGGACCTGGCTATAGGGAACGACAAAGCCATAAAAAGATTAACTGCCGTAAATTAGAATAGAAAACAAGTGCAACGTTTAAATTGTGCAAAATAATTTAAGCCTAGACAAATTAATGACTACAATTGAAAAGACATAGTGTTGACAAAACGGAATAAATTTGGTATAGGACGCAGTAAAGATGGAATAAATGACCTACTAACTAGTGCATACGGTGCTGGTGCAGTAGTGTTGTTAACCTGCTTGATGATTATTGCCATTTCCTGACTAGCATTGGATGCAGTTTCGTCTTGATTTGGTTCATCAATGGTATTTTGCCCTTGTTCGACTCCGTTTGCAGTATTTTCTAATCCTTCAGTATTGCTACTAGAATCATTGTTATGGTCCTCCCGATTTTCCGTAGCCGTTTCCTTAGGCATATCTTGGAATAATTCATCAAATTGTTCAGCTATATCATCGGTAAATTGAGGATGCACATCTGGTAGTTTCTTGAGTCGATTGACGTGAATTGGGTTACTTACCTTCCCAGTTTGTAAACACCGTAAACGCACATTTTGTTCCGAAATCTTCTCAATTATGCGGTAAGGACCATCGTATTTCGGAGCTAACTTTGCCATATGTCCTTGTGGTACTGGTACCTGAGATATATTTCGCATAACCAGCTGTCCTACGTCAAAATGTTTCATACGTACATTTCTATCGTACCTTTGCTTAACCAAGTCAGCTTTATCCTTAATAATTTGCGAAGTCAAACGCCAGTTTTCCGTTAACTCTCGCATAGCTGATGTTTTATAAGCATTCAAAGAAGTTACAGGCTTATCCAACTTTTCAAAAAGCAAATCTTCCGGAACTTGACAGTCACGACCAAAAAGTAGAAAATATGGTGTATCTTGAATGGTAGAATGAAAAGATGTTCGATACGCATGCATTGCAAAAGCCAGTTTGATATCCCAGTCCTTCTGTGACGTATCTATGTATTTCTTAACTATTTCACGTATAGTACCATTTACTCTTTCTACAAGTCCGTTAGACTGAGGGTGATAAGCTGTCGTACGTAGCTTCTTTGTACCTAGTAGCTTAAAAAATGTCGATGTTACTTCTGACTGAAAATTTGGGCCTTGATCCGTAACTATTTCATTAGGTACGCCATAACGCAGAATAAATTCATACAAAAGCGTACGTATTAAAGTTTCAGACTTTTCATTTCTAAGAGGCCACGCTTCTGCCCAACGTGTTAATTGATCTATCAAAACAACAACACAGACCTTTTGCTTCTTACTAGTTGGAAAATGACAAACATCTAGGTAAATCCTTTCAAATGGTCTAGTAACAGGTGGATAAGGTTTCATAGGAGCTTGCGGTTGTTTCGGTCCAATAGTAAACTTCGCACAAACAATACAGTTACGTACGTATGCAGTTACATCTCTAGTTAGCGTTGGCCAATAGTATTTAGTAGCTATCTTATAAAGAGTTTGAGGTACTCCTTGGTGTCCACCAGTATCCATTGCACTATGATATTGATGTAAGATATAGTTTCGAAACTTTTGTGGGACGCACACTTGTCGAGGTAACGCTAGTCTCCTTCGTCCACACGAGTCAATGTGATGTCTATACATAATACCGTTTTCCAAAACAAAATCCGATTCAAAACGAATTAAACGCCAAACTTTTTCGTCTGTTGTTAAACGACCAGTTTCCATGTAGTCTTTTAATGGACCAAATTCATGATCTTCATCTAAAACTTGACTCCAACTTTCATCAGAAAACTTTTCAATAGCGAATACAGGTGGATACATGTCCTCAGTTACATCAAACTCTTCTTCGTTTTCAGATGTTGTTTCTGTGTTGTTATTTTGCGTACGTACTTGCTGCAATCGTGAATCCGCCGTCGCAATGTCAGCCAAAAAGTTGTCCTTGGACTTTGGATTACGCGAAAGAGCATCTGCTACTGGATTGTCAACCCCTTTTCGATGTAATGCTGTAAATTTGTACTCTTGCAATGCTATATGCCACTTAGCTAGTCTGCTATTACCTTGACGTTTTGGACAGGTAAAGATGTACTTAAGAGCTTCGTTGTCAGTATATAGGGTGAATTGGCGATGTCGTAAATAATGTTGGAAATGTTTACATGCCCAAACTACAGCTAATCCTTCTAGTTCGTATATTTCGTACTTCTTTTCTGCACCTACTAAAGATCTACTTGCATAAGCGATTGGTTTTGGTCTTGATTCACCTTCTTGTTCTTGCTCTAGTACCGCACCGAGACCTTGAATACTAGCATCAGTTGTTAACAAAAATGGATTATCCCAATTTGGGTATGCCAACACAGGTGCCTGAGTTAACGCAGTTTTCAAACTATCAAACGCTGTTTGGCATTCATCAGTCCAATGAAAACATTCTTGTTTCTTCAATAGATTATTCAAAGGTCCGGCTATGGTACTAAAATTTTGAATAAATCGCCTATAGTAACCTGCCATACCTAAAAATCCACGTAGCTGCTTGACTGTTCTAGGTACAGGAAAATTTTGAACTGCACTTACTTTACGAGAGTCAGTTTCAATGCCTTTCTCTGAAATAAAGTGTCCAAGATATTCAACTCGTTTGCGAAAGAAGACACACTTTTTCATTTTCAATCGAAGACCATGGTCAGTCAATTTTTGAAAAACGACTTCCAACATTTTCAAATGGTGATCCTCATCGTTTGAAGGGATCAGTAGATCATCGATGTAAACTGGAAGTTCAGTAAAAATACGCTCCATTATGCGTTGGAAAGTGGCTGGGGCATTCGTTAATCCAAAAGGCATGACATTGAAATGAAAAAGTCCCATAAGTGAAATAAATGCAGTTTTCTCTTTGTGAGGTGGAAACATTTCTATCTGCCAGTAGCCACTATTAAGGTCTAAGGTGGAGAAAAATTTTCCTTTGCTGAACATATCTAGAATTTCATCTATCTTAGGTAGTGGATATCGGTCTTTCCTAGTTATCTTGTTCAGATTCCTGTAATCGATGACAAACCTTGTCGTTCCATCCTTCTTACCTACCAGCATACATGGAGATGACCATTGGCTGTTCGATGGAGAGCAAATACCTTGATCCAACATCTTCCGAATGTGTTCTTCAATTTGTAGTCTTTCATTAGGATTCACTCTGTAGGCCTTAGCTGTTACTGGTCCACCCATACCAGTGTCAATCAGATGTTGTCCAGTTGTGCATTTTCCTAAGTTAGTAGGCGTAGCAAAAACATGTACGTACTTACGTAATAGCTTCTTGAACTTTTCCTTAGATTTTTCCGAACATTCGAACTTATCTAGCTGAGCTTCTTTCAGAAATTGTTCGTACTGTTCTTCCTTTGTTAACGGCTTTTCCTCTTTAGGGTGTTGTTGCTCTTCATGTATCGTTTCCCTAATGTTTGAATTATGAATAGCAGAATTGACTTGTGGGTTTTCTCCCGTAAGAAGATCTGACTCACATACGTACTCCTGCTCAAACCAGTTATCACCCATATGCAGAAAAGCTTCCTTGCCTTTAGGATTTTTCACTGAAACTAAATCGTCAGCATAAGCTAATAGCATTCCTGGCCGTAGGTCCAAAGCTTCAGGACCAAGATTCCACACTCGAACGTATTGAGATTGATTTTCACTAGAAACAATACCAGGAACCACATAGCAATTATACTTTTCTACAATTTTCATAGAATTTCGTACCATTTTTGGTGGATCTTGAAAACGTGAAGGCCAAGGAGCTGTCTTGGGTTGCACTTTGGATGCATAAGTACGTATGAGAGAAAGAACTTCGTCATTATCCTCGGTATTTGGATTTTGTTCATTTGATTCACAAGATATTGGAACCCATGCTTCTGAATTAGGTTGCACACTAACTCCAACTCTAAGAAAAATATTTGAGACTTTTGGAGTTTCTTTTCCAAGAACTTGTAAAATGCTATCCAACTGAGGTGCACCTAAAAGAGGCACTTCTTTAAAAAGATAAAAGAGGATGATAGATTGAATGTCTGCCCAACAACATTGACCAATTATAGGTTGAAAGAAAGTCAGAACCAAGTAAAACATCGTATGGGCAATGTTCGCTGATAAGAAATTCATGAGGCCATATATATCCTTGAAAAGACAAATTCAATTTGACTGAGCCAGAAAAATCTATCGGAGTACCATTAGCTGCGGTAGCTGAAGCAAAACGTCGCTCGCCGGGCGTGAGTGCCTCTGGTGACTTCTTTTGTAAATGCTCAACAAAGCTTTTCGAAATAACCGAGATATTCGCACCAGTGTCTAGTAAAGCTAACGTATTCAAACCAGAGACAGACACTACAACCACTGGCGAATGAATAGGCGGAATTTTTGCTTGAGCTCCAACAAAATATTTCTCTTCCTGAGCAAAAGCCATTAAATAGTTCCGATTATTAAAAATTGGCTCAGTTTTTGGTGCCTTTTGTGGCTGAGAGTAGGAAACCTTTTGTTCTACACTTGACGAATCAGAATCAGAATCAGTACTTTCCTCGGAACTTTCTTCGGTTGATGTCGCATCAGAGTATGAAAGTAAAACATCCTCAA
>JASAND010001995.1:0-23334 GCA_030248195.1 Trissonchulus latispiculum | reverse complement strand
TATACTTCGTTCAGTTACATGTGCTGTTTACCTCAAAAATCCAAAAAATGGCCTAAAATGCAAAATTTTCTGTATTTTAATGCTTTTTCCGAGAAAACAAGGCTAGTTTTGACAGTTTTAGGCGTTTTTACGCGCTTTTAAAGCGATTTTAAGTCAAAATTTGAGAAAAAATGATCAAAAAAAGTCCATTTATGGGCAAAATTTATCAAACTTTTAGGCTCCAAAAACAGTTGGGGGTTGGGTCATGGTGTACCAGGCTACAGTTTGCCCCCTGTGAGACCCCCCCCCCCCCCCCCCCACGGAGTAGGGCCAGACCCCCTCCCCCCTACGCGACCTCAACTACTACCCCACCCAAGCCGAGCTCAAACCCCCCAACCCCCCAAAAAAATGGTCCAAACCACGTAAAAAAAGAAAAATATTTTAAAAAATTTTTTGCAATTTCTGAAAATTTTTGAAAAAAATTCGAAAAATTCGAAAGAATGGCTATAAATCACATATAAAGAGCTAAACATGGTTATTTATAGCAATTAAAAGGTAATATACGCAATTATAAACCACAATCTTGGCTAATTCAGGCATATTTTAGCACAAATTTGTCAATTTTCAAGCACTATTTTCGCATACGAAAACTATTGACAGAAGCTTTTGAGTATGTTTAATGTACTGTACATCGAAAAAGGAGCATTTTTAGCCAAAATCGGGTACAGTTTAGGGGGTCCCCCTCCCCCAAATTTCGGATTTTGGTGGGGTCCCCCGAGCCAAGTTTGGACCTTCTACTCCCCCCCCCAACCCAAACAGGTGGTACGCCTATGTACTCCCCCCCAAGCCGAGCTCAAACCCCCCACCCATAGGTGTGGCTGGCGAAAAAAGTGGGGGTGGGGGTTCAGAAAAAAGTAGGGAGGGGGGTTTGACGAAAAAAGGGTGAGGCGGGGTCGCGAAAAGTCGATTTGGGGGAGGGGTAAGAAAAATTTTCTAGGGGGGGTCGGCGAAAAATTTCGAAAACAGTTGGTTTTTCGTTAAAAAAATGAAAAAATTTCTCAATTTACAGCTATTTTTAACGATTTTTAGCTTAATTAAGCAAATTCTAGCAATTTTTCGCTAGTTTTTGGTATTTTTTGAAAAAATTTCGAATTT
Organism: Trissonchulus latispiculum; assembly: GCA_030248195.1. NCBI lineage: Eukaryota > Metazoa > Nematoda > Enoplea > Enoplida > Ironidae > Trissonchulus > Trissonchulus latispiculum. Next base: position 22,200 of record JASAND010001995.1, on the reverse strand, counting down.
TTGGCTAAAAATTTTAAAAAATTTAGGTAGGGGTTAGAAAATTTTTGGGGGGAGGGGAGGGTCTGAAAAAATCGATTTGGGGGGAGGGGTAGGAAAAAATTTTTGGGGGGGGGGGGGGGGGGGGGCCCCCCCCCCCCTAACACACCTATGAACCACCTGTCGGAACGCTACTACCTAGACCCCCCCACGGAAGGCCAGACCCCCCTCCCCCCTACCCGACCTCACTCACTCCCCCCCAAGCCGGAGCTCAAATCCCCCTCCCCCCTAAAATTAAGGTCAAAACCAGGTAAAAAATGCAAAATTTTTGGAAAAATTTTTTGCAATTTCAGAAAATTTTTGAAAAAATTCTAAAAAAATGGCTATAAATCACATATAAAGAGATAAAGATGGTTATTTATAGCAATTAAAAAGGTAATATACGCAATTATAAACCACAATCTGGGCTAATTTAGGCACATTTTAGCTCAAATTTGTCAATTTTCAAGCCCTATTTTCGCATACGAAAACTATTGACAGAAGCTTTTGAGTATGTTTAATGTACTGTACATCGAAAAGGGAGCATTTTTAGCCAAAAAAACTTGGGTACAGTTTAGGGGGGTTCCCCCCTTCGGATTTTGGAAGGGTCCCCGAGCCACATTTAGACCTTCTACTCCCCCCAACCCAAACAGGTGGTACACCTATGCCTATGGGTTGGGTGGGGGTGGCGAAAGTTGGGGGAGGGGATGTCCGAAAAATTTTGGGGGGGGGAGCAAGGGGTAGAAATTTTGAGGGGGGAGTAGCCCCCCCCCCCCTGAAACTGCCCTCCGTCAAACCCCCCCCCTGTCCCCAGATTTTTTGGGATTCTTGGATTTTTTGAGAAGTATTGGAATTTAGAGTCAATGCAATAGCTCAGGGAAAGAAACACAAGAATAGAAATGGAAAAGTGAGGGAAGAACAAGAAAGCGTAAACAGAAATAGACGCCTAAGAGACTGGAATCGTTTTGTAGCATTGCGCAGAGGGGGGATGTAAGGAGAGAAAGGGAAATTGATATCAAAGTAACGTTAAACAAATGACTAATAATAATAATATAAAAATAACTAATAATAATAACAACATAATGATAGATGGGAATAGTTGAAAGAACATATATATGAAAGAGAGAAAGGAACAAAAACTACAAAAAAAGGCAAAATGTAACTGCTCATAGAAAAGAAAGGACGACAAAGGGGAATACAAAGACAGAAGAAAGACAGAATATATTATATGTAATGAAGTGAGCAAGATTAAACTGGCAATTTGGTTGATTTGATTTGACTTGACTTAATCCCTTAATAGGGTCTAAGATTAGAAATGGGGTCGGTTCAGTTGAGGGTTCACTTACACGGAAGGTTAGCACGCTTGCCTGATTAGACAAACTTAGGTACCAGATTCCCGAAAGGTAGTTTGCCAAAATCGGGGATCTCTACAGCCAACCTGTTAGGGGTATTGTCGTGAGTTCGTTAGGTTAGAGGAGGTTAGGCTCTATCCAATCGCACCTGGAGTAAGGATAGGAATGTTCTGACGCAACAGGTCAAAACTCAACTCACACAACTAGGCTTTAGACTCGAGATCCAGATCTGATTTTGATCTGAATAATTTTACCTTTATTACTTCTGGGGAGATCTCACCTGGATCTCTTTTCAGCTGCTGAAATGAAGTCCAGCAGTTACACGCAACAATATTAATTTATTAACTAAACAGATTATAGTTATAGTTGAGTGGGCAGAAATGTTCACGACAGTTACGAACAACAATTTGGTATACAAGGTTCAAACAGTACAGACTATTTGGATTTACCAGAGTTGCCAGCCCTTGGTTGGAGGGATTGTTTTCAGGGACGATAAATTACAGAAATATAGCTTGATTAAATTAATGTTTGACCGGTTGATAATTAATTTGAGACTAATTATTAGTCCTCTTCTTCAGGTATTATGATTGGGCACGTTAGGTAGTGTTGCGTGTCGTATGTATAACTCAAATCTACTCTCTATTCGTCTTTTACAGAAAACTATAATACAGGTTCAATATAAGAGATAATTGACTAAATTTAACAGAGTGTCGGATATAACAATTCCGGTCTATGAAGTTGGGTGATCCCGTCAAGCTACACCTGCAGCTTCACGAGTGGTTTCGGACAGTTGGATTTGAGACAATACAGGGGTCGGTCTAGGCGGGGTGGTACCAGGCAATATTATTACTCACTTATAAGGCTTTCAGAGACGAAATTTAGAACTTTAGTCAATTCTGACTGAGATTTTGTTGAAAACCAGAAATAGCAAACTTTGACCGCTTTTGCGAGATGAAATGTAATCAATTATGCGTTATTGGCTTGGAATGGGTTGCGTTTTCTGGGCGATTTCCTGCATTGGAATGCAAGAAATCGCCGATTCAACATGTATTCTTTTACAGTTATATTCGGTCTGCGCATAATTAGGTTTGAGGCCTAAGGCTTTTCTGCCAGTTAGGGCCTTTGCGACAGAAAAGCACCTGTTTCCTGCATAACGAGTTTACAAGAGTAGAAAGCGTATTCGCAAGATCATCCCTTTTTGATTCATTAGAAGATGGTTTTGTTGTGATTCTCAATTCTTACGTAATTACACAGTATTAGTACCTTAACTAACTATTATTTATGTGATTTTAGGTTTATTTGATACTTACGTAACGATATTAACCGTATATGCCATTAGACCGTTAGATCCCATAATTGCTTGTTCGCATTGACCAACAAGTACGATTCGATGTTTATAACCCAATTTGGCGAGGATTTTTTTGCGTTTACCTTTTGGAGTAACTGGTTGATATAAAAGTCTGGGCTGTAGAGACAATATACTTCGTAAAAATACAGGCTACAACAAAATTAGTTGCCCCGTTAACGAGAACGAGTGAGGGCAAGGACAACTGTTTTCACATAATTCCTGGGATTTGATTAAAACTAACTTTTGCCTTTTGTGCTAAAGGCTGACAAAAAGTATGAACTATTTTTGCAATGCACTACAAGAAACACTAGCTCGAGATGAATTTGGCTGTTTTAATGATAAGTTTTGAGTATAGGCATAAACTGGAACAGATTTAGCTAATTAATACATACAGTTACGAAATAGTGGACAGACTTAACTAATTTATATTACACGTTTCGGGACAAAATTTGGCAAAAAGGTTTGCAGAAAAGTTGCTATATAAAAGTGAGTAGCACATAAGGGGATGGAAACTACAAAAAGTCTATGGGGTTTCTTGTTATATGAAAACAAGGCAGTTGAGGCTAGAATAGACAATTTTGCAATGAAATTTTCTTTAACTGCGGCAATTTAAAGGCTGTAGTTTTCATCAGGTATCCATATTGCATACAAATAGCGATAATATGAAATGAAGATGTGTCAACATAGCACAGCTTACACAAAGAGTAAGAGATGTTGCTTATGAGGACGTGATTAAACTATAGGTTATTGAAGTTAAGTTTAGATTTACAGCTGAGAGGACAGAGAAAAGACAAAAACGTAACAACGTAGACGGATTCGTAAGTTGCCTACAAGAACAACTGGAACCAGCACCCCGTGATTGTGAAAACATGGGAAGACAGACAAAGGGGGACAGCTTTACTAAAAACATAGGAAACATCATTCAAATGTTGTTATGACGAGAAAACAGAAGAGGGGGGAACGTGGAATGGACGTCACAAAAGTAGAACAAGGGGGTTGGCATATATCAAATGGAAAAGGCACATTTTATAAAATGTTTTTGTCTTCTTCGATTGTGAGATAAAACTATCCAAACTTTAATTGTTTCTACAAATATCGATAGCGTGAAAAGGGAATTGATTTGGGACTCATATTTTCCAGGAAAAAAGATCGTCAATATAGCAGAAAAAGAGTAAAGGAAACAAAGAAAGACAGGAAACGCACGAGGGGGCCTGCCATATGTTGCCCCCGCGTTTTTCCTGCCTTCATTTGCAGACACAACAACAGTAGCATTGATAGCCGAAGTAGATGGCACAAGTAACATGCAAATTAGCTTAGCAAATTAGCGAAGAAGGCCGTAGATGTCGTTTCAGACTACACGGACGGAAAACTTAATATTTGTATGGTTAAAGAACAAGATCCTGTAGCTAAGATATAAAATGTTCGTTTCAGCTTCGAACAACGTCTATGTAGGGGACCACAGAGTGAAAATAGTACTACAACAGAATGTACTGAGTAGTAACGTATGTTGAGTAAGCAATTATTTAGAGAAAGTTGGAAGTGAACCTCACTTGAATGCATCCAAAAACGGGGGAAAATTCTCATGGCCTAAAAAGAATTCTGGAAAAACGTCTCACAGAATTGTAAGCGTATAGTGAAGAAAGAAGTGATTAATAGGAAATGGTTTACAGTATTATAAAACACCAAAAAGAATTCTCACAATTTGTTTTGTTGGGTTACAGCTACTACAGCTTATTGCTATCAGCTCCAAAAAATACAGCTAAGAAATCATTAGCTGTTGATGGGAATATGCGATGCAGAGAGCACGTGACAAGAGGGCTCAGAGCATGTACTTCCCCGCGACTGCACTAAATGGTCCTCTCGTGCTCAAAACAGCAAACAGGATTCGAACAGGAGCAAACTTTTTCCCGCCCCCGCCCCCAAGAACAAAGAAAGCCTATAGTGAAGAAAGATGTGATTATATAGGAAATGGTTTACAGTATTATTCGTAACCCAAACAGACTAGAGGGCGACAGTGTGTATTAAAACACCAAAAAGATTTCTCAATTTTTGTTTTTGGGTGCTGGGCTACTACAATTTATTCCTGCCACCTCCGAAAAATACAGCGATGAAATCATTAGCTGTTGATGGGAATATGCGATACGGAGAGCACGTGCCATGGGGGAAAAGAAAGAAGATATACATCCCCGCGACTGCACTAAATGGCCCTCTAGTACTCAAAACTGCAAAAAGGTTTTGAAATATTTGTTTTGTCGGGTCGCGCGGAAGTTCAAGTTTTTCTGTTCCCGCCGAAAAATAGAAAAAAGAACTCATCAACTGTAGTGCTATGTTCTTTTTCTGTAGCGCTTCTGTAATAACTTAATGTGTTTCAAATACGTCAGCTATCGTACGGCGCTTCCCAAAACATTCGCCTGCTCAGGTATAAAGGAAATATTGCCGTGAAATTTGAATACAAACGTTTGGTTTCCTGAAACAAACTATATGGAATACTGAGGAAGCATGGTTGGGTATAGCTAAATACGAGGGACAAAATGTATCTCTTGTCTTCTTTCGAAAGCGTAAATGCAGAAGATAATTTTGCTTCCGTAGTTGATACGAGCAGTCATGTAAGACAGGGTATCGTACGTTAAGTTTCGTGCTGTGCATATATGTGGATTAATGACTTTAGAATATGTCTACTATCATAAGATTTTTATTTACGAGTTGACGTCATATTGATAAGCTAATTTGCATATTGTTTTCGCGGCATTATTCGGCAGCTTAGGAATGAATGAAATATTGCCGTGCAATCTGAATAGAAACGTTTGGATTGCGTTACGCAGAGGAAAGGGGGGGCGTGGGGGTGTCATATATATGTCGTAGCAAGATAGTAAAATTGGCAAGATAGTTGTCTTGCTAAGAGTTTGGCAAGATAGTTATCTTGCCTTGCCACAAAATTTAGCAAGATTACTATCTTGCCAAAATTGTTGGCAAGATAGTAATCTTTCTAGAATTTAGCAAGATAGTCATCTTACCAGTTTCATTATGAAAGGTGTCTTCAATTTGGAAACAAAGACAGTCATTTAATAAGTTTAACGCAAGGGGGGAACTTTCGCAATATTAAAATCTAACCATTGTGCTGTCACTGCTGATATCACTGCTGAAATAATATTTGTAATGGAAATGCTAAAGTTAGAAAATAACGAAATAGTTGGAATGCATAAGAGAATATATTTTAATATATTATTTCAAAGTTAACTGCGAAAAATAAAAAAATTGATAGCTACTTTACCGACAAAACCAACCTCACAAAATTAGTTCAATATGCACATAATTTTTCAGTCTTTTTAATAAAATGTAAGTCTTTTAGTCTCATTTCAAGTCAGTAATTTTCATAATCTTGACGTATTATCTTCGCAATAATGCAAATTCTATTCTGCAAATTCGGCAAATAATGCATTTTCTATTACAAATATAGTTTCAGCAACAATAAAGAGTATAATGGCCAGTGTTAAATTCTTGTGAAAGTCCCCCCTTGCATTAAACTCAGGAATAGGGTATACTAATGACTTTCTTTGTTTTCAAATTGAAAACATGTTTCATATTGAAACTAGTAAAATGACTATCTTTCTAAAAATTCTAGAAACAGCAAAGATAATCGATAAAACAGGTTCATCTTCATGGGTTATGCTTTCGAAAAGAAGTTATTTGCCATGGCCGAAGAAAAGCCCATTGCATGGTGGCGCTACATTGACGACATCTTCATCGTCTGGAAAGGCTCCCGAGATGGACTGGACAGGTTTCTGAATCTGGCGAACGGCCTTATCCCGAACATCAAACTGGAAGTTGACATTGGCATAAGCAAAGTCAACTTTCTGGATGTCTCGGTGGAACTACGTAACGGCCAAATAGTCACCGACCTATATACGAAACCTACGGACACTAGGCAATATCTTCATTACGACTCTTGCCATCCTCTCCAGCACAAGTTGCCTATTGCCTATAGCCAAGCCCTCCGGATTTGCCGCATTTGCTCTGACCCTGATACAGCCAAGACAAGGTGTGCCCAATTAAAGGAAGATCTGGTTAAGAGAGGGTACCCGAGAGGCAAGGTTCAGCGTAGAATTACGAAGGCCCTATCGTTTACCCGAGAACAGTTGCTGTCAACGAAGACCCCGGCAGATCCTGAAAACGAGGAAAAGTCGCTGTACCTTGTCTTACCCTACCATCCTGATCTAGATGGCGTCAGGGGTATCTTACAGCAGCATGAACATTTTTTAACTGGACTGAACACAAATATAAAACTATATTGGAGGCCACCGCCCAAATTCCGCAACATTCTCGTCAGGGCTAAACTCCCCACGCCTGGCACCGGCACCTTAAGCCGAAGTAACGAGCCCGGCGGAACCTCCAAATGCAGCCGAAACTGTGTTCTCTGCCCAGCCATCAAGGAAGTGAGCTCATTTAAGAGCTCTGTCACTGGATTACAATACCCAATAAGGGGCAGTTTTGACTGTAAAAGTACCGGAATTGTGTACTTGGCGGAGATAGATGGGTGTCCATCGCAGTATGTGGGGGAAAGTGGAAATTCCCTCTCCCAACGATTCCATGGCCACAGACACGATATCCGCAAAATGGATGCTAGTAAACCTTTATCTTGTGATTTTAGAAACCACAACCACGATTTGAAGGACTTACGCGTTACTGTTATTGACTTTGCCGAAGAAGAAACGTGTAGAAAGAAGAAAGAAAAACAATGGATCAGCCAACTTTTTACTGACTATCCTTTTGGAATCAATTGGGAACATATCCTGCGTTTCAACAAGTCCCCGCCCCCCGGGTCCGAGTTTACTAGCATCCATTCTGTTGAAAACCGTCCTGAGCCTCCTGAAGCCCCCCGAACATTTGTGCCACAGTCCCTCCCCACTCCCCAGGCCCCCCAGGACAGAACTTTATCTCCAAATTGTGAAGCCCCCCGGACATTTACATCGCGGTCCCGCCCAGCCTCCCAATCAATAACTTTGTCCCCGACCTTCCCATTTCCTGAAATTTTGCAGCGCAGAAGGGACAGGATCCGTCTGAAGAAGGGTGTGAGAACCACCCGAAACCGGTAACGGAAGAAAGGTGAACGTTGTTTTGGGTATTCACGTTTTGGACTGATATTTTATTTAAAAATTCTAGAAAGATAACTATATTACCAACAATTTTGGCAGGATAGTAATCTTGCTAAATTTCGTGGCTATCTTACTAAAATTTTAGCAAGATAACTATCTTGCCAAACTCTTAGCAAGATAACTATCTTGCCAATTTTACTATCTTGCTAACGTCGAAATAAAAAGCGCTCAAATGCTGTGTATATGCAAAGAATTACTGAGAACAATAAGAGGAGGCAACTATAGGAGACCATAGCAAGGTATTAGTAAGACTGAAATCTTAAAGAAATTTGATTAGAAACATTTAAGTAACAATGTATAGTCACTAATGCATGGAAAAGAAGCTTGCAGTAAATAAGATAAACGACGCACAAGGAAAAAGAAATTTATTGGAAATGGGCAATTTATAGACCAACAACTGTGAAAACTCGTATCATGAAAAGACAAAGTAACAAGTTTACACAAAGTAGTCAGTACAGAGAATGTACGGCGTATAAGAAGATGTTCTCATCTCAAAGCAATGAAAAAGCAGGGGGGAGAAAATATAAAGGAAAATGAAGCGGAAAGTAGTGATTTATATTAGCGTCAGAAGATAGAAGCCGACAGGATACAATTTTAAAGAAAATTTTATTTTGGACTGATATTTTATTTAAAAATTCTAGAAAGATAACTATATTACCAACAATTTTGGCAGGATAGTAATCTTGCTAAATTTCGTGGCTATCTTACTAAAATTTTAGCAAGATAACTATCTTGCCAAACTCTTAGCAAGATAACTATCTTGCCAATTTTACTATCTTGCTAACGTCGAAATAAAAAGCGCTCAAATGCTGTGTATATGCAAAGAATTACTGAGAACAATAAGAGGAGGCAACTATAGGAGACCATAGCAAGGTATTAGTAAGACTGAAATCTTAAAGAAATTTGATTAGAAACATTTAAGTAACAATGTATAGTCACTAATGCATGGAAAAGAAGCTTGCAGTAAATAAGATAAACGACGCACAAGGAAAAAGAAATTTATTGGAAATGGGCAATTTATAGACCAACAACTGTGAAAACTCGTATCATGAAAAGACAAAGTAACAAGTTTACACAAAGTAGTCAGTACAGAGAATGTACGGCGTATAAGAAGATGTTCTCAAATCTCAAAGCAATGAAAAAGCAGGGGGGAGAAAATATAAAGGAAAATGAAGCGGAAAGTAGTGATTTATATTAGCGTCAGAAGATAGAAGCCGACAGGATACAATTTTAAAGAAAATTTTATCTTGTATGGACTACGATAGAAGAATGACTATCAACAAGACAACAAGTAACAGAAATCAGCACAGGCAAAAACTGACACCAACACGAGAGAACCAATAACAAAACAACAAAAAATGACCAGAATTAAGTAACTAATCAAACAGCAAAATTTTAGAAAATAAACAAAACGAGACAACGGGACAAAAGAACGGAACACATTTCAAAACCAGCGAATCATATAACCAAGGAACAGAACAGAGCAACCTTACAGAGACAATACACAGCCCAAGAAAAACATACAAACGAGACAGACATCGAAAGAAACATTTAAGGTTATGCGGCGCTCTGTGATCTTTTGAGCAAGTTCCCTTTCACTCATACTTGTATTGATTGTCTACAGAGCAATTGTGGCCAATCAATTCCCACTTATATGTCATATCAGGGTAAATGAAAATTACTAATTTTTGATTGTTTAAGTAAAGACGAAACAGGTACAAGAAACAGAATATAGGCTAATAACCGGGGAAAGACTAAGAATTCAATTCGATAACAATAGATTCAGATGCAAAACAAGGACAACATAGTGACGCCAAAGTAGTAAGGAAAACAGTTAGTACAAACAATAAATAAACTGAGTTTGCAAGTTAAAAAAAGAGCAAAAGAGGCGAAATTTTTTGGGCAGAGCTGAGTTTAGTGCCAAATATTGAACAAAAAGAAACAGTACTTTAGACAAAAGGAGCAAGGTAATGGGGGGGGAAGGGAAGGAATTAAGCGTCGCCCTGTGATTTTTTGAACCAATTTCCTTTCGCTCTGACCTTTTTAAACCTATACTGACCCGGTGTGCTACCCTGGATCCGGTTCTATGGCTTAGCAGCGTGAACTAAAAATTGCTAATTTTTGATTCTGATTAAGTTAAGACAAAATAAGAAACAGTATATATGCTAATAACAGAGAAATATTAACACCATTTACAAACAGAAAACAATATATTAAGATAGAACAATATAAATATACAAAAATGCGAAGGTAGCAGAAAAAACAGTTGGCAGAGCCGATAAATACGATACAGTGTTCAGATATACAAAAAAGAACGAGATGAAATATCAAAGAGTGCAGAGAACGCATTGATAAGAAACATGTACAGGTTGTTATATAGTGCTCCAATATTGTATATAGCAACATACCTGTTCTTTCTGTGTAAAGCTACTATACGGCAGTTTTAGGAAGAGGTTATGGGCGGGGGAAAGCAACGTATAGCCAAATCATAATGACGAGTGAAACAAAACAAAGAAAAGTACAAAACATACAGGAGAAGAGAGCCGTCAGTTTTGTGAATGATTCTTTTTAGCCTGTATGTATTGCCAAAAAATATAATATATTAAGAAAACTAATTAAAAAAGCATGCAGTTGTAGGAGGGCTAAGCTGGACATAGTTTGCGCCTCTGCTTCCTGCATCTTGCTAAACAGAATAAATTATGCGCTGAGAGTTCGCATCTAAGGATCGAACACCTGCCGACAACAGCATCATTTTGCGAGAATTGAATGATGCAGCTAGGGCACAGAAATCCACTGGAATTTGATTACCTTGTTGTTCACGTAGCAGTTGTATCAGCGAAAGGTATTCAAGGAAACACCAGCGGACAGGTTTATGAGTAGATTCTGTATGAAGACGGAGGGCATGAAGGCGGGGGACAAGTCGCGTAATGAGAATAGGCACATTCATTTCGCGAGCATTAGCAGATGCAGGCTGCTGGAACTCATTAAATGGATTCCCGCAACATCTGCATGTACAGGTATCGCAGCAAACATCATTGAGAAAGCATGGGCATCTTGATGTATACGTGTTGCTCATCCCGTCTAGACTGCAGCAGTTTTCGACATTGGCACAGCAACGACAGCCAGACCCGAGCTCAGGTGGAGGTAGTATAGGGCGCCGTCTACGTTTCTTTTGCAGAATTGGCAGAAGGGGGGATGGCAAACAAAGCCTATCCCACCAAAAAGAGTTGTTGTCGCAACGCCAAAAAACAAGAAAGCAACCAGAGTCATATTGCAAGTATTCCATGGATAATGGCGAAATGACGAGCTGAGGAGCATTTTCCGTATCCGGGCTAATTACAGCAGGGACTTGACAAAAAGTCTAAAATCATCTGAACACAAGCAAATTTCCATGGCCAGTGTTCAGGGGCCGATGTTATCAAGCATCTCAACCCGGGTTGAAACCTCAACCCGGGTTGAGATTGGGGTTGAAAATTTCAACCCAATGTTATCAAAACAGGGTTGAATAGACCCAGGTTAAAATCGCAGGGTTGGGGTTGAAATTGGGGTTGAGATCCAACCCAATGTTATCATTAAATTTGGGTTGAAAATTTGGGTTGATTTTCGGGTTGAAATGGCTAAATCTCAACCCTGCTCAGTGAGGAGGGTTGAGATTTCAACCCGGGTTGAAATACATACAAATAGAGAATTATCCTCCTAGTTTTAAAGACATTTAATGGTATATTCTTTTTTAAAGTAAGGATTGGGGATGTATGAGGAAATCATTAAGAACAAAGTAATTTTTCAGCAAGTTTATTCAGTGCTTTTCTGTTTTATCCCAGTCACTGTTTTTGCTTGGTATTTAGCCATTGACGATAAGCTAGCATACATGTGATTAATTCTGTATCGCTAGCCAGCAGCCTCAAATTAAGCTGTTTTATGAAAATTGGGTTGAAGTCAGGGTTGAAAACTGGGTTGAATCGGGGCTGAAACAAGTCAACCTGGGTTAAGCTAACCCAACCCCAAAAAAGATTGATAACATAGGGTTGACCGTCGGGGCTTAGCCAACACCAAAATTTCAGGGTTGAACCCGAAAATGGATTTAACCCGGGTTGAACTCAACCCACTTTTGATAACACTTGCCCCTGGTGATTGTGAGGCCATACTGTTTTGCTCCAGATCCGTGAGACCGCAGCCCGTGCACCGGTTCCAGTTCATTGGTAGGGACAGGTATTTGTAGAGGGTTTGTAGAAACAATTCTACATTCTGCAGAGACGACTGGCGGCTCTCGTCCATGTAGGTTTTACGCCTCTGTTTGCCCTCTTCCTTACAAAACTTTCTGCTGAAAGTCTGTACAGGGTGGCCCCACTCAATAGGAGAGAGGAGTACAGAGTTTATTTTCCCCCAGTGTTCTTCTGACGACTCAGGCGGGACAGCTTTTTGCGCGAGAATAGGCAAGGCGGTGAGGGGATCATCAAGAGCAGCTAACAGAGATAGTGCCATATTTCGCTCCATTACAGGCGATTCTTGTAAAAGGAGCTTGGCCCAGTATCGTAGTCGTAGTGCAGATGCTTTCTGTATTGGTTCTGGCGGTTCGAGTGACAATTCATTTATATTTTGAGAAAGAATTTCTTGACTGGGCGTGAAGTCTATCACACCAGTGCAAGCGGCATGTTTGTTGAAGTTCCATTTATCACGCTGCGTGGTGATTGGGCCACTGCTGTATCCAAGCCAATTTCTGTCCCGCCTCGTTCAGTTGTTCCGCAAATCCACGAGTGGAAAACTTCGTTCAGGTGTGTACCAACGCCTACAGGGATGCAGCTGAAAACATTAAGAGACATTCAGTTATGTAATTGATGATATTTGAAGTATTAAGAATATGTATGTTGGGTTTCGGTATCTTCTCTTGAGGCACAACAACCAATTACAGTTGCGCTGTTTTTAGCGAAATTTCCGATTTTTTCGTGGCTGTGTATACCTATCGAATCAATAGAAACAGGGGGCTGAAAGCATTAAGCAAAGGACGAATATGAAACGGATTACAACATATGTACTTTCGCAGTAAAGGTTGCCTAGATGCAACGGACAAATTCGGTGGATGAGCAGTTCGTGAAAACATTGTTCAGAATGAAAAGAATTGTTGTTAGTAGAAATTTGTATCGAGTAGACGCTGGGGCAACACTATAAATTTTTGCGGTGTATACAGGGTATTTTCCCGCTGTGCAAACCGTACCGCTGTGCAAACCCTAAGTACCGCTGTGCGAACCTTGAGTACCGCTGTGCAAACCCTGAGTACCGCTGTGCAAACCCTGAGTACCGCTGTGCAAACCCTGAGTACCGCTGTGCAAACCCTGCGTACCACTGTGCAAACCCTGAGTACCGCTGTGCAAACCTTAAGTGTGGTTGTGTAAATCATTAATAATGCACTAAAATTTCCAAAATTTTACAGTTGAAAATATTTAGCAGTCATAGCTACAAATAATTACTATAGTTTACGTAGATTTGACGGTAATGTCTTTCTGGTCAGTCCCTTTGCATTTTCCGAAATCTTACTAAATATATAACGGACAAGACGTCGATAGTTTAACCTCGTATGTTTCAAAGTCTTAAATTCAACATTGTCACTATCTGTACTGTATTAATATTAAAAACTACATAGTTAAAATGGACATCTTAAACTGCTTCATATAATTTTGACATTTACACAATGTATGATTTTTAATACAGTTTATTGGGATTTCTTGAACTTCGAACATGAAATTGACTTTAATTTGAAATTGACCTGAACTTGAACTGTGATAAAAACCAGTAAGTTTCCAAATTTTACAGCCACTTTTAAACTCAGTTTTTTAGCAACGCATGATTACAACAAATGATTTATTATTTGTGGTAAATTATAAATTATTCATTATTTATAATTTTTCTAACAATATTTTATGATTGACAGGTGTGTGTCATTTGAAAAATGAAAGTTATTGTCATTTCTGTAATTAGTTTGAAAAAGGACTTAATCATGGTTTGCACAGCGGTACTAAGGGTCTGCACAGTGGTACTTAGGGTTTGCACAGCGGTACTTAGGGTTTGCACAGCCGTACTTAGGGTTTGCACAGCGGTACTTAGGGTTTACACAGCGGTACTTAGGGTTTGCACAGCGGTACTAAGGTTTGCACAGCGGTACCTTTTGGTTTGCACAGCGGTACCTAATCGTATACAGATGCCGGACAATAGGGGACAGGAAAAGGTACAAGATAATATGTAATAGAGAAGGATTGCCTTTCCTCATCTTCTTAGATGTTGAAATGTCATCGTCATAGTAAGTGTAATGCACTCTTTCACGCGAACAGATCAAGACGAACAGAGCCGTAGCAAAATAACAATCTGCACAGGGCTTGATGAGAAAATAATATATACCCATACTTTCATTTGTTCTTCACAGGCCAAAATGGGAGTACGTTTTTTCCCGAATTCTATAGTCCTTAGGTATATTGAACAAGATAGCTCTGTTAACCTTCATTTCTTAAGACTGGAAGACGGAGGTATATTTTTCAAGATTGAAAAGGAAATAATGTCTGGCATAGCAAACAAAGAAAAACAAGAACAACAAAAAATGAAAATCAAAGATACCTTGTACATCCATTTGCGATATGAATTCTGAGATTAGCACATATCCGCGGGAAAGAATTGGAAAGTAGAGGTTCCGTTTCTTTAATCTTTGTGTTCCAATAAGTCCTGTCCTTCCATTCGTTGACGAATTTATCGAAATTAGCAAGAGTTTCAGCAATATCTGGGGTTGGTGCCATTCGTTGCTCTTGCCAATCATAGGAGCACCGAAAAACAAGACGAATAGCCAGCAGGAATTCTTTATATCCCTTTTCTTACTCATACACTCGATTGTCTTTGCGTGATATGAAAGACGTCCGGTTTTATTACCACCTGTTCGCCAAAAAGTTCCTTGAGAAAACGAGCCACAGTGCAGCAATTGTCAACGAGAATAAAATCAACAGTTTTTCCCAGTGCTCTAAGTTCGTCTGCGGCCGCTCGAATGCAGTCAGTAATTTCCGCAAAGCTCGTACTGTCACAGAACTTTAGACACATTACCTCGCCAAAGCCATCATGAATGGTAGCCAGGGTATAATAAATTTTATTCCACTTCCCGTTGTAGGTCAATCCAATAGTTTTTACAAATTTGAACGTGTGGTCAATAGAAAGATAGTAGCAGGGACTAGTAAAACGGAGGCAATAGCTACACGTTTTGTGAAGAACAGAGAGCTGATAATTAAGACGAAAGTCGAACAGAATCCAATCTCTGAGATAGTTCTCTTTCGGAAAACAGCTGTAACCTTTCTTTCCATAGACCCATTGAAAATGTTCCATAATCGCCCGGTATGAACGAAGTTCCCCAAAAAGTTCCCGGATTTGCTGAATAAAGTCATTAGTCATTCCAGATTTCCATAAGGAAATAAACAGCACTGGCACGAGCTTATTCACCTGCTCCAGAATTGGAAGGGAACATGACGATATTTGATGTTCAGTAGCGGGATCGATAGAATGTAAGCGGGAAATGTAGAAGCGATGGAACACAAATAAGGGAAGAGTAAGGTCCCAGAAGATATGAGGGGGTCTGTCTTTCCTCTTCGCAGAGCGAGTTTTGCGCAGCGGCGTCTTGTGAACAGGGCATTTGATCTAATTTGGGAAAGTAAGTGGCAACAGGATCCCAGGAAAGAAGTTTAGCCTGCTGTTGTTTTCGCCGAGAGTTGAGGAAAGAAATCTGCACAGGCTGTTGTGTGCACTGATCTGTCAAATTGGCAGGTATTTGAGACCAGTCAACGCAAGTGCGGTCTCTCATTGCTGAATCTGGATGTATATTCAGCAGGACTGAGAGACAGAACAACCTAAAGATAAAATAAAGAACACTAATGAAAGAACAAACAAACGAAACTAAGATTGTCACTACAGCACCTCCGACCCGAAAAATTCGGACCCGAGGTGGGGATCGAACCCACAACCTTTGGCTATCTAGGCCAACGCTCTACCGTAAGTTTTTATGAAAACAGTAGAAGGGGAAAAACTATAGAGATTTGTTAAAAGTTGTTTGAACAGTAAAAATATCAGAACCGAAGCTTGACATAATATTAGGGTTTGAAGAAATGTTTTAAAAAAAGAGGAATTAAAGAGCATCTGTAAAATCATAATAGATAATGAAATATATAGTATAAAGAATAACCTTAGGGCTAAAGCAGGTAAATGTGACAAAAAACTGGAAAGTCTGGTCATGGATAACTAAGTCTACTGAAACATAAAAGGCAATCACTAAATAACAAAAAAAGTTGTATTTACAATATGGACAAAACCACATACGAAAATTTCATAGGACAAATAAAAAAAAAGGATGGGAGAAAGGGTTACAGTATTCACGTATTCTGATACAAAAGCGGGAGGCGCTCCCCTCCATCAGCGATAAAGTGTGGCAAAGTGGCCAAAGTAAACTTGGGGTTCGCTAAAATTTCTCGTTCTGGCGGGGGTTGCACCGTCCGCCACATAGGTGAATCTTGAGAAAACGTTGGGAAAGGGGCTTGCCGAAATTAGGGTGGGTGGGGTGAGCCGTTTTGTGGTGGGGTGGGGCCCGAAAAGATCGTTGGGGGGGGGTAAAAAATTGTTTGGTTCAAAATTCAGAAAAAAACGCAAATTCGCTAAAAATTAAATTCACTATTTTCAGATAAAAATCAGTCATATTTGCTCATTTTTGCTCATTTGTTCGTTAAATCTTCGATTTTTTGCTAAAATTTCGAATGTTTTCTAATTTTGAGGCAAAAGTTTTAAGATTTTGAGGGTGGGGTATGGCAAATCTGAGTGGGTGGGGTCTGGGATTTGGTCATTGGGGGGACGGCCTCGAAAAATTTGAGATTGGGGTCGGCACTTTTCCATTTTTAGGAGGGGTCTCCCCCGTACACCTATGTCCATAGGATAACGTGGGGGGGGGAATGGGGGGGGGTGCAGACCCCCCCCAGACCGACAAAAAACGGGTAGACCCCCTCAGCGGAAAGGAAAAAAGGGCAGACCCTCTCGTCCAGACAGGAAAAAAGGGTAGACCCCTCAGCGATTTCTACCAAAAATAGGTAATTTTTTAGCAAATTTCAGCGATTTTTCCAAAAAATTTCTTAAAAATCGCTAAAAATATACATTTTTTACTAATTTTTGATCAAAAACGTTAAAAATTCGCAACTTTTGCTAATTTCGGGGCAGACCCCCTTAAAATTTTGGAATTTGTCAGGGGTAGACCCCTCGCAGAGGTCGGGGTAGACCCCCCCCAGAATCGGACCCCGTGTTAATGTATGCCTATGTCCCCCCCCCAAAAGTGAATAGCCTGGAGTAGTTGGGCCCCCGTGTATTGCAAAATAATAAGCTTCGTTGTACTAGCTACTTTAACTCTATTTGTAATGCGTCCCGTTCACTTATCCTTTGCTATTGCTTATTAATTTACAAATCTAATTCTCAATTTACGATTTATCATTCATATTGTAACTTGGTATCCTTCAAAACTAGCAAAAAGTTAAACAAGCAGACCCCTAAAAGGGGTAGGATCCCGCCGTCGAAAATGCTGGTTTACCAGAGCTTATAGACAGAAAGAGTGATACTTAAAATATAATATTGCAGCAGTATCATACTGAATTAATGGAGTAACCCAAAGAACTTTCTTTCCACGCAAATAGAAATGTAATAACGAGTAGTACTTCAGATCAGGTATTTCTGCTCCATTTTACAAATTTGCGTTGCTATCAGATAATTACAGCACTTGACTTAGACGTTCAGATGGCATCGCCCAAAATCTTGATCCTCCAGCACAATTTGAATAGAACAGCTTATTCACTTGTTAACCGATAAGCGCATTGATATGTACAGTAGTCGACTCAACCTCATACACAAATTTTTCGTATGCTCTGGTGACATTATCCGAAAACATTATATATGCAGAAATTCAACTGCACTTTCCTCAAACCGTAGCGCTTCACCGGTTCAATTAGTCAACATGAATTCAACAACGCTGGACGTTAAATGGAAAGTAAAGAAAGCACCTAATTTGCATATTAAAGATCCATCAAAGATTGAAATGCATTCAACCGAAGGGGGCGATCAAGAAAATTTGCTGGCAGCAATTGAACTAAATAAAACAAAAGGAGGGGGCATAATTCAACTAAAGTCTTGCCTCAGATCGGTAAGGGCTATTTTTGGGAAACTACTTCCGAATTAATACTTTATAACAGATTGCTTGAAAAACAAACTTTTACCCCCGCACCTCCTATACAAAAACCAGCCAGGTACAGAAGCCCATGATGAGCATAGGGCATTATTTTGATAACTGTACTGATTCAGTTCAAAATCCAGCTAAAACGTTTGCAAGTATCCCGCCTCTAGGCGGGATAAAAATTGCCCGTATGCAAATAACTCTTCACAGAGACAGTTTGTTATAGGTTCCGCTATTGCTCGTACCAAGAGTACATAATAGATAAGAGTATGACAACAGGCAGGCTCTCTGTTATCAGAGCAAAAACTATGCTATGCGCGCTATCGGCTAACCCCCCCCCCCACAAATTGACCCCCTCTCACACCGCCCCTATATGGGTACGGGGTCCAAACGGGGGTCGCTCACTGCTTTGCATAATTACACGTTATAATTAACCGAGGCCTAATTTGGGAACAGGGTGCAAGCGTGTATGTTTAACATATGCATGTAGAAAACATACTAAGCGAGTGAGCGACCCCCGTTTGGAACTATGTACCCATATAGGGGCGGTGTGAGAGGGGGTTAATTTGTGGGGGGGTTAGCCGATAGCGCGCATAGCATAGTTTTTGCTCTGATAACAGAGAGCCTGCCTGTTGTCATACTCTTATCTATTATGTACTCTTGCTCGTACGTATTTGTTTTGTGTGTACGTTATTGTCATCATAAGCACTATGCCGAACTCTACAGTATAGTATATAACGAAACGAATATGTAAGTGAGGTGTCCAATTGACAAAAATAGAAAAATTGTTTTTTCAATTACGATTTATCATTCATATTGTAACTTGGTATTGTTCAAAACTAGCGAAAAGTTAAAAAAATTGCCCGTATGCAAATAACTTTTCACAGAGAGAGTTTGTTATAGGTTCCATTGAAGGCGAATTTATTATTTCGCCGAAGGCGAAATATTTGTAACGGGTGAACCCTTGTTTGAACTGAAAATATTGTCTAACCAGCTGCAGTGACTATGCTTAACGTGTGAATCTAGCTGCTTGGTTTTTTTACGCTGAGGGGGTTCATGGTCAAAACATGCGAATAAGTACAGTTATTCCAAAAATACAAGTTGTGGCGGTAATGCTTATTCATTAAGGATAAAAGTTGAATTATTTCTCAAGCTTAATTTGAACTTGGAGGGGGCAGATTTAGACGTGTTTAGCATTAAACCAAATTTGAGCATTGCCCCCCCCCCCCCGACTACAATTCAAATTCAAGCAACGTTTGTTTCTTGCAAATTATGCAAATGAGATAGACTGCAGTGTTGCATCATTGCATAGTTGTCTGAGTTGAGATCAGGTCCTTTTTGAACCTTTAGAATTTATTTGTCAACAACAGTGTCTGGAACTAACATTTCGTTTTGTTTAATGCTGATTTCAAAATGATTGCTGTTTTTCCGCAATCTCACATAGCTTTTAATCCTGAAAGAAAGCTGCTTCTGATTTGGTATGGTACAATTTCAAATTGATTTCATCTCGTCAAAAGACTAGTATTTTGTCATTTTTCAATTTGACAATTGCTTTCATTGCTTGCTCATGAGGAAACATGCAACATTCTATAAAAGTATCAGATCTGGTGGTGCATCGGGTGGTCTATTTATCTCAGCATTGGCCTGACTAAATCAAGTTTGAGCCGTACATGGTGAACAACAACATTAAGAGGGAATTAGCAGTGGATTCGCAAGAAGGGTTGTGCATCTCATTTCTGCAACTGAAATCCCGACAGATTCAGATGGGTGGGTTAGCCACTTTCGGTATAGTTGGTACTGACCCACTGGTTTTAGGCTGCAAACAGGCTGCAAATTTTGTATCTGTTCGGGTCTCGTGAATACGATTAGATTATTTTATACATATCGGTTTTTGCATAACATTAATCTGCTACAAATAATACAGTTACGTATACCCAACCCCATAATATGAAATCTCTTGCGGCGAAATCTTACCCCTTTTAGGGGATACTTGTTTTAGTTGTTCACATTTCACTTAACTAAATAAATGAAACATTAGTATAAGCGAGAGTTACGTTGGACGCGATTTGTATATGCAAATTGTCTTACTTGTCTTCTGACTAGACGGCGTTTTTATAGAACTAAATGTTAAATAAAAATAGAGTTAAATAAATAATGCAAAATCAGTTTAAGGTCGCACTTCAATTACATTCAGTCCACTTTGGAAAGCTATAACTTACTCCATATTGGGAGCTATGAATTGAGCCACATATCAAACTGAAGCTCTACATCTTCTGCGTCGTTTAGTATCATTGAAACGTGACAACCTCTTTTGTATTGGTCGCAAACTTACCATACATAGCCCCAATTTTTGACCAAATTTTTTTCTGAAAAAATTTTGCGCAACAATAACATGATCGTTTCCAATGTGCTTCTGAGATAATTTGCCAGGGACGGTTTTTCGATTTTGTCAAAATATCGTTTCAGTATGCAGCAATTGAGCATTTTCTCAAAATTTGGCATTTTATCCAACTTTGAAAAGTCATTGAGCTTCTTTGCCTCTCGTGGGGGGACCCAACAAAATTTAATCCGTAATGACTTTTAATGACTCGTTAAGTGGCTGCCTGCTGAGTAAAGTTGGACAGTCTTAACAATAGAGAAGGTCAATTCAAGGTCAAATTGAACTCTGCCAATTTAATAGGTCCCCACACCAGCACAAATGTTACCGTAATCTATAGATAAACTTAATACTACGTACGTAGTGATGAATAATTCTTTCCTTGTACTGACTGTTAGTTTTTAAACTAATTAGACTAAAGTGTAATCTTACCGAAACATGGCTTGTCTAGTAACTGGTGTCTAAGTTTTATTTTTATAACTATAACTTAAAACTAAAAACGTTATTTTCATAACTTTATCTTAGAAAATTTTTTTAAATTATTACTGACGAAAAAGCTTTAATATGGTAACAACAGTCAGCAATCAAAAACAGAAAAAAGTTTCCAGATTACTTAGACAAGCCGTGTTCTCTTTTATTAGCAACCAATTACACCTTTGTTTACTATTTAAAAGTCAGTAGAAGGAAGCTATCAAGAATTATTCTTCCCTACGTAGCATTAACTTTGCTTATAGATTACGGTAAAATTTGTGCTGGTGTGGGGCCTAAATAGGCAGACTTCAATTTGACCTTGAATTGTCCTCTATTGTTAAGAGAGTCCAACTCAACCCAGCAGGGAGCCACTTAACGAGTCATTAAAAGTCATCAAGGATTAAATTTTGTTGGGTCCCCACGAGAGGCACAGAAGCCAGTCATTGCTCTTGATTGGAGGCTGATAGAGAAAAATAAAAAACCGCCCCGGGCAAATTGTCCAAACATATTGTGTGCACAATATCTTTTAGATCCATCCATTGGTTGTGGAGCAATCTTCGCTCAAAAAAATTTAGCCGCAATTTGACAAAATCAGTTATTCGACCAGAACTTAAGACTTATTCAGTGCACATGGCTCTAATTAACCTTATTTGTGCCTCTTTCGAATCTGTTTAATTTGAGTATAAACTTGCCTACGCTTGTAGTGTACACTGGCTCCAATTCGGCAAAAACTTTTCAGCAAGATCGAGTCAAAAATAACCAATTTTCGAGCAAAAAGTGTTCCAAATTTTACTGCTCAAAAACGATACGAGTTATAGACTTGTGTCTAAAAGCAAGGTTGTAGAGCACATAATAAGCATTAAAATGATTATAGTCGCTGGGCATAATATTCTATATATAGGTCTAGAACTTCAAAGTTTTGTTTCTCATTGTACATGAACGCTATGAAGCTGGCGATTTTACAGGACATCATTATCAATGTATTTTCTAAAAACGTGAATGAAACCGGGCAATAATTGCACTTTCTGCAACTATATCTGCACGTAAGGGGTGCACGACCTTAAGTGATGTCGTAAGCAAAGAAGTGTAATTGACGTATCGATAACTTCCGTTCATTTTTGGCTAGTCTTTAACAAGACTATAATATATCTGAAGCTCTGCTAGTGAATGCCCTTCGTGCTCGTATTTGTTGTGTGTTTCCAGCTGTAGAACAGAATCTAGCTGCCAAAATTTTGTAAAATTAAGTGTCCGATTTGCAGAAA